>JASAMY010002264.1:0-154683 GCA_030248085.1 Paralinhomoeus sp. GSCO2_6
TCCCACACGCCACTGCGGGCCACGCCAAGTTCATACCGCAGAAGCCGGCCGTCTTGACGGCAGCGACGACGCATGAGCAATTCGGCGCGCGCGGCGACGTGACGGTCGACACTTCGGCAGCGAGCGGCTCTCGCTTCGTCGAGGCGCGCGTGTCGGCGCCGTTGCGCGAGCGCATCGGCCCGGCGTCACCGCAGGACGTCGGCCAAACCTACCCGACGTTCCGACGCGACTTGCTGCACCGCACTTACCATCGCTATCCAGACATCGCGGCCATCGTCGCGCAGGGCTGGCGCGATCCGGCCGTGGCCATCCTCTTCGGCGACATCGCAGCCGATGCGACTCTGGAGCCGGACGTGCTGCTGACCAAGTGGCTGGGGGTCGAGGACCACTGCGGCGTCGACGGCGTCGCCGCACTGGCAGACGCTAGCGCCAAGTTCGTCGCCAACCTCATGCAGCAGTCGCAGGCGCTGGCGGATGCGGCGCTCCGCCAGACCGTTCAACGCGTCGGGCCGGCGCCGCCTGTCTGCCAGGAATTCGTGGACTACGACGCCTTCCCGGCGAAAGTCTCTGGCTGATCGCACTCTGGCTGACGCGCCAGCAGGCCCTCCAGAATGAATTTGTCCGTTGCGACACGTTCAAGACGGAGCGCGATCTCGCCTTGTACGTTGGGACAACCGCTGACGACGTCGTCAGTGAGGACCTCGTACTGCTTCACGACGCAGTATGCCTGTCGAAAGTACTCGCTCAGTGTGAACTGAATGCCGTCGATCCGGACCGTCGCCTTGCCAATTTCGTCGGATTCGATGCCGAAGGTGGGCCCGCTGTGGTTTTCGCCTTCAGCCGCCATTCCTGGGACACTGCTCGAACTGGACGCGCTTCTCTGTCAACTGTTCTCGGTTGACGCAAGCAGGAGTCGCCGTCGACAACCTGCGAGCTCGCGGGCAACACCCGATGCGCGACCGCGTCGCGACTTTTCGAAGGGACGATTTTCGTGTTCGGCGTGTCTGACGCTCGTGGACGAGAGGCAAGCGGCTACCCCTCGCTCCTGCTTCCCCGTCCGCGGACGGTATCTGCCTACGGCAACGTCGCAGTTTACGAAAACCGTCTGCCGCTCACCGCAGTGAGCGGCCGTTCGTGCCCGCCTGTACGATGTGCGTGTGTTGTGCAAGAAACTCCGACGAAACTCTAACGCAAACCTTTCGACTGACTCGCCGACGCGAAGAGAACGCGCCAGCGACCGACGTACCGTACTCTCCGAATAACGCAAACACCGTATTCTACGCTTCTAACCACCAATTACCCCAAGTAGTTAGGTAGTTAGGTAGGTAGTTAGGTAGACCATTATAATTATAGGTAGTTAAAGTATACATACTGTAACTTGCCTTTCCACGATGTACCGAAATAAAACTGCGCAGAGTGCACGTTGAGTGTACAGTACAGTGTAAGTGTAGTGTATGGTTTTTTCACGAGGGTGGGCTATTTCCAAAAGACGCAACAGACGCAACGGCTCAGGCTTAGGCTTCGCTTAGGCTTCGCTTAGGCTTAGGCTTAGGCTTAGGCTTCGCTTAGGCTCAGGCTTAGGCTTTCGCTTAGGCTTAGGCTTAGGCTTAGGCTTAGGCTTTCGCTTAGGCTTAGGCTTTTGCTTAGGCTTAGGGTCTGTTGCGTCTGTTGCGTCTGTTGCGTCTTTTGTGAATTGCCCGAGGGTGACACGTTGGTTTGCGTGGACTGCTGGGCGACAGCATTACACTATCATAGGCATGGACGACTTGACGAGCAACGATCCTTTTTTGTCGCTAGAAGACGGTTTCAACTTGGATGTGCTCACTGGAGCTCTGGCACCGAACAATGGGCAGGTCTCGCCCCAAGACGAGATGGCCTGGCTCCGGCTGCCGACGAGTCGCGAACGCTATTGGGAAGGCGGTGGCGGCAGCGGCATGGCGGCGGAGGCGTCGCTGTATTCGAGCCAGGCGGCTCGAGGCGTCGACAATGCCTTTGACGTGCACATGCGACCGGCCGAGGCGCCGCCTCCCTCTTGGCTGGCCTTCGGCGCGCAGGGCGCACAACACTACCGACAAGTGGCGGAGATGCCGTCACCGCCGATGATGCGGCAGCAGGACGCGCTCATGGACTTCGTGGTGCCGGCTCAGACAGCAGCAGCTCGGCACCAGCAGGGCCACGCCGACTATGGAGAGCTGTCGGCAGCAGCCGTGGGATACGACGACGCCATGCAAGGACATGTCATGTTGTCGCCGACCGAGCAGACATCGTTCGACTTTCCTCCCGGTCAGCCGAGCACGCAGCAGCAACCAATGTACGCTGCCCTGCGGCGAGAACAGGCCTTCGACGGCCAGCAGCCAGCACACGCGGAGGGCGCGCTCGAGCCACCACTCTTGTCTCCCCAAGACGCCGCGTTGGCTGTGCGCCCCCACCAAGCTCACTGGGGTCAGCAGCAGCAGCAGCAGCAGCCACACGTCGTTGAGCATCGTCCTCCTCCTCGCCATGGCTCGGTCGGCGGCGCTCCCGCTGCCCGTGCAACTCAGCCGTCGCCGCCGCCACGCCAGCGGCCCTTTGACGTGGCCGTCGTCAAAGAGAAGAGCCCTTCGAATGACGAATACCTCCGTCTGCTGTTCAAGATGCCCATTTCGCAGATGCAGGGACTCATGCGACAGGCGGAGGCGCGCAACCTTCCAGCCCCGGAGCCGGCCACTCCGCCGACCATAGCGCCTCCCGGCCGAGCCGTCTCCACAGTCGTCGACAGCGCTGGTCGGCAGAAGCAGCAGCAGCAGCAGCAGCCGAGACTGTGGAATGCGGAGGCGCCAACGCATTCGGTGCCGACCAAGAGATACGCGAGCGGCGCGACGGTGGGCGTAGCGACGAGGCTGGCGCCGGATGGCTCGGTTGTGGCCGCCTCCTCGACCGACGAGGCGACCGAGAGAGTTCGTCTTCTGGCCGAGCGGTCGCACGCCGATCGCGCGCGCATGTCGGTCGGCGGCGAAGAGGCGGCGCCGGTTCCTCCGCAGCAGCGCGTCCTGCTGTCCGCCGCTTCGGAGGTGAAGGAAGAGGAGGAAGAGGAAGAGGCGGCCAGTGACGCGGACGAGTCGGCCAAGCTCGACTCGACGGCGACGCCGCCGAAGCAAGCGTCTGCGAGCTCCGTCTCGGCGGCGCCGCTCGTCAAGCAGACGAAGACGGAGCGTCGAATGGCGCACAATCTCATCGAGAAGAAGTACCGCTGCAGCATCAACGATCGCATCGCACAGCTGAAGCTCATGCTCGCGCCCGACGAAAGCAAGGTCACTCACCCACCACTACACGCGTACGTTCCATGACCGTTGCACCAACCACAAGCGGTCTTTTAGCTCAGCAAATCAGCCACCCTGAAAAAGGCCATCGACCGGATCAATGGCTTGGCAGAGCAGAACAAGCGACTCCACGAACGCAACGAGCAGCTGAAGAGTCTGCTGTACTCGTCGGGACAGGGTCGGTCTGCGAGGCACAGTTACTTCGTTGCGAATGCAGTGTGTCGGTGTGTCGGCTGCAGAGGTGCCGACGTCGCCGGCTCTGTCGGAGGCCAGTCTCATGTCGCCGTCGGCCAAGAGTACCACCGGCTCGCCCCAGTACAGTCCCAGAGGCGCCGCCAACCCCTCACCGGTGCGCCTTTTCTCTGTGCTCATGTCGTCGGCACGGGCAGAAGCATCCGGTTCAGGGGCAGAACAAAGCGAACGAAGTGTGGGTGCACGCACAGGCGCAGGCGGCGGCCGCCAGCGCGCCACCCACCACGATGATGGACAGGTCGCGCGTCACTCTCTTCGTTCTGATGCTCTGCCTCGTCGCTGTCAACCCGCTCGCCTTCCTCTTCGGCCCTCCCGGCACCGCCGCCGACCGCGTCGGCGCCGTCAGTGTCAAGGTGCCCGGTCGCACGCTACTCACCTATGATACTGCTGGTAGGCGACGACCTTACCGACCCTTGCATGCTGCAGTGCAGGTCACGTGACCTGCGTCTCCTTTCAGAATACGCGGCGTCGGAGGGCGTCCGCTGGTGGGAGGAGCGACTGTTTCGGCAGCTGTGCCTCTGGATGCTCAACGGCATCGTGATCGCCTGCGTTCTCGCGCGCCTGCTCATCTACGCGGAGCCGGTCACCGAGCCCGAGTCCGTCTACTGGTCGCTCGTGCACCGCCACCGCGCAGCCGCGAGCCAGCAGGCGGCCAAGGGCAACCTGGCCGACGCCTCGCGACAGCTCTGGGACTGCCTGAAAGCGCTCGGCAGGCCCCCGCCCATCGGCCGCCTCGACGTCTGGGCCTCGCTGCTCTGGCAGATCGTCCGCTACGGCCTCAACGCGCTCTGGCTCGGTCGTTGGTTCTCGCGTCAGCGTCGCAGCGGCGTCAAGAGCCGCGCCGTGCTCGACTGCCACCGCGAGACGGCCGCCATCTACGCGCGACTCAGTCAGCTGCAGCAGCTCGGCTACAGCTGGCTGCCCGCCGGCTGCCGCAAGGGCGGCCGGCGCGCCCTCGGCGTCACGCTCGCGCTGTCCGCCGTCAATCTGTCCGAGGCGGCGGCCGACTCCTGTCCTCCCGTCGACCTCGTGCGCGCCTACGTCGCGGCGGCGCTCGCGCTTCGCGCGGCCCTGCCATCCCTGTTGGGTCTCGACCTCCTACTGCAGAACGTCTTCCTGAGAAAGGCGAGGCGCGTCGTCAAGTCGAAGCGGTGTCGACTGCCGCCCGAGCTCGGCTGGCTCCTCACGGACGCCGGTGCGGAATTTTTGTACGAAAAGAAGGCGGTCCGACACGGCCTTCAGAGCCGCACCATCTCCGTCTGCTTGCCCTTCTGCTGCCTTCAAGATGAAAGTTAGTGAGTTTCAGGCTTCCTGTCCATTGTTACAGCTGGTCGTTACCGCCTTATGCTGTCCGGTCTAGCTAGTCGTAATATTATCAGTCTTAAATTATGGTCGTCTGTGGATACTGTATCAATTTCATTATTTGTATTCACGTCTAAATTTTCATGGTTTGCGTGTATCTTACAGTAATACATGGTTATGGTAGCTCTGCTTCGCTCACATATTTACATGTTTTATACGTCAAGCCACCGTATATCTTTCTGTACAGTAATTGTAATGCAGTATTTTTTACTCATGCATATTTACTGTGTATATCTGTGTTCAGCAGTACCTGTGGAGTGTCTGTCGGCTCACTTCAAGATCCATCTGCTGCAGCATCTGGTCAACAGCGTCGTGCTCGGCTCGACGACTGGACCGAGGTCTGCTGCCGCTTCCCGAGAGCATTTTGAGCTGTCTACGCGTTGTCGCGCGTGATTGCAGGTGGCGACGCGGTTCGGCGCCGGCGCTGTACACGGCGCAGCAGGCGGAGACGGCGGTGGTGTCGCTCGTGTCGGCCGACGAACTGACGGACTGGTGGCAGCAGCTGCTCAACTGCGCGCTCTGCTGGAACCGCGCCTCGGACGCCGCCTGCGCACAGCGCTACTATCCCAAAGTGCGCCAGATCCCCAAACAGCTGCTCGGCAGGTTCGAACACAGACCCTCCCTTTCGGACGGTTAGTCCTCATTGCCGTTCTCCCTTGCTTGCAGCAGCCTGGCGCTGGCGCTGGGCCACGCGTTTTGCTGTCGCAAGCAGTGCGTGGACAACCGCGACCGGAAGGGCTTCGAGCAGCTCGTCTGGTCGCACTGTCTCAAGAGTCGGCAGGCGCTGCTCGCCCATCACTCTTCGGCACAGCTCGCGCAGAACGGCCACTCGGCCTGCCAGCAGCGACTCAGCGTTAGTTGCCGGGGGGGGGGAGGAAGTCACTTCTCCCACCTCACCTTCCACCACCCCCCGCCCGCCCTCCTCCACAGGCCGGGGCCAAACAAAACGGCCCTCGACCGAGAGCCCCCGGCACCTGCGGCCCCCCCTCACGCCGGACGCCCCACTCACACCGCCGCTCCCCCGCCCTCCACCCCCCCCTCACCACGCCACCTCTTCTCTGCTCCCCCCTTTCCGCCACCTCCTTCTTCTTTCCCCCTACGCGTCCCGCACACATTTCCCTCTCCGACACTCCATTCCTTTCAGCCCCTACACCTCCTTCCTTTCCTCTTCTCCACTCCATTCTGCCTTCTACCTTCTATTTCCCACTTCCATCATCCTTCTACCACTTCCAAACCCTCCCAGTCCTCTCTTCTCCTTTTCCTTTTCTTTCTTCATTCTTTCACTTCTCAACATCACTACCCCCCTCCACTTTACCCTTAACGCTCTTTTACCTTTCTTACATATTTCGCATAGACCAAACAACAAACAACACAACGAACCGCACTCAACCACACATGACACACACCTACCATCCACCTACTTCGTTCCTGCCAAAAAACAACCCCACCACCTCGTCAGCACCACACCACCCAACTTCTCTTCCCCTTCCCACACACACCTTCCCCCCCTCATCATCACCTCCATGAATTATTATCTCCACACCTACTCACTCCCCTCCCTCTAACCAACCTTTATTTCATTCTTCCTCCCCATCCTTTCCACCCACCCCCTCCATTCAATCTACCTAACAACTCACTTCCCCTTCCCTTTCCATTCCTTAGCTTCCTTTTCTTTTCACTTTCTTAACCACCGCCCCCCCACCCCACCACCTCCATCTTCTTCTTTTCTCTTTCACCCGTCCTCCCCATTTTTTCTTTACTCCCCCCCCCTCACCCACCCACTCTCTCCCATTTTTACACACATTCCTCACCCCTTCTTACTACACTACAAAAACACACACACACCCCCACCCCCCCCCCCTACACAAGGAAACCGGCACAAAAAAAAAAACCACCCCACCGCCCGCAAACCCCAACAAAACACCCCCCACACCCCCCACCAACCCCACAACAACAACACCCACCAACCAACCACCCCACACCCACCCCCGCCCCCCCCCACCCCCCCCCCCACCACACCCCCCCACCGCTATCTTGTGGGTGCGTGGTCACGCCGTCGTTGCAGGAGTCCATTTGCGTACTGGTGTCGGAGTGGCTGCTCGACAGCCTGCTCGACGTGTGGCAGCAGCGACTCGCTTGCCTCGCCGCTTCCACCGTCAGCGTCGGCGTCGCGAGGCAGCCGGCCTGCAAGGCACCCGCGTCCGGCCCTCTGCCCGCGCTCTTCCAGCAACTACTGGCCGACTACGCGCTGGCCGTGCATGCCGTCCTGTCCAAGGGAGACGACGCCGCTTTAGTCCGCTTTAAGTCCAAGGTCAGTCGACTCTCACGCCTGCCAGAGTGAGGCAAGGAGTAGTCGTGCCGAGCGGCGTCCGTGTTGCAGCTGCTGCTTTACGAAGCCTGCTCGCGCACGCTGTCGGGCGCGAATCCCTCCAAGACGTACGCGCGTCTGAGCGGCTGCAGTCGGCAGTTGTCGTCGTCGCGTCGGCAGCACTGGCTCACCGACAACGACCAAGCTCGACTACGCCGTCTGCTCACGCTCAATCGCGCCGCCGTCGGAAGGCCCATCTAGTCTGGTCGTGCGCACGCAGCGCCTTCTCAACCAGGTCCCGTTCGCGTCCTTGTGATACTTCCCCGTGAATTCTTCTCTCCGAGAATTGTGAATAAACCTCGATTGCGGACTTGGTTGTCGGCTACCGCGGCTGCACAGCTACTTGTCTGCTCCACAGCTGTTCGCGTCGTGTACCACGACGCCGAAGATGTCGTCGACGTCGACACTGGTCGACGTCAGCTGCCCCATTTGCCTGGACGCCTACCGCGATCCCAAGATTCTCGACGGCTGCGGACACTCCCTCTGCGCCTCCTGCGCCCGAGCGTCAGCCGACCACGTGGGACTGCGCGGCAGTCAGTTGTCCATACGCTGTCCGCTCTGCCGCAAGCTGACCAGCGTGCCGGCCGAGGGCGGCCTACGAACGAACTACGTGCTCGCTGGTAAATCGCGTACTACTATCACTCGTGAGTGCAGTGGGAGGGAGGACTGCTGCACAAAGCGATTTCCCTCAGAGTTGCTGCGCCAGTTTGGCACGCTGTCGACGGCCGAGAGTCGAATGTGCTGCCTGTGTCAGAACCGCTTTCGCGAAGAGAACCTCTATTTCTGTCTGCGCTGCTCCCCGACTCAGGCGGAACCGCATTTGCTCAAGGTTAGCGCTCCGCGTCGCGTTGGCGGCGCCGAAACGCGAGCCGTCTTCAGAGGCCGCTCTGTTCGACCTGCGCGATCGACAACCACGCGTCGTCCGGTCATCCGTTGGCAAAGGTGTCCGCCCTGCGACAGCAGAACACGTCGACCGCGCAGACGAGGCAGACGATTCGTGAGGAGCTCGACCATCTGATTGACGCGCTCGACGCCGACGCCGACCGCGTCGCGCACAACATGAAGGAGGCGGCGCAGGTCCGCTCCGTTCGCAGTGCCGGACGGACAGTCGAACGATTCGACTTGTTCAGAATCTGCGCGCTAAGCTGGCGTCGAGCTTTGACGCAGTGGGCAAGGTGCTCTCGCCGTCGGCCGCGTCTGCCGACGCCGTCTGCACGGAGGAGTACCTCAAGGAGGTGATGACGCAAGTCGAGAGTCTCCGGCACCAGTTTCTGCCTTTTGTCACTCAGCTGTCCGACGGACAACGCGACCTCTACTCTGCGTTCGATGTACGCCTCTGTCGAATCGGCCAATTAGTAGACCCAGCCAGTGTCGGCTGATCTCGTTGCAGAAGCTCGCCTGCGAAGTTCTGACCGCTGAAGTGGACTTGAAAATGGCCGAACCTCTGGAGCAGCAGAGCTGCGAGGAGAACGACGACTCGGCGCCGACGGTCGTCAACTTGGACAGCCAAGAAGACATGGCGTCGTCTTCGGCAGCGGCTGACGCGCAGCCCGGCCCAGGCACCCACGTGGAAACGACACCGACAGCCGCCTGCAGCGCTGACAGTGCCCATCAGAGGCCCAATCCGTTCTCACTCAACGCTCAACCTCCCAATCCGTACAAGACGCGAAGAATTGACGGCGCTACCCGTCTCGTGCTGCACAAGTCGAAACAGGCGTAGGCTGACGCTTTGCAATGCTTCGTTGCGCGCCGTTGTACATTCGCGCGCTCGACACCTTCGTTCGTTGGTCGTGTGATGGTGGCCGACGCTACGTTATGGGTCCACGTATGGGTGTACCTACTGCGTGTGTACGTACGCTTAGATCGAATTGGCCGCGCATCCAACGCTGCGTTGTACAAGCTTCGGTGTGGGAGGGTGATGCTCCTTCCATAGATCATGCTTATCACGGTGTAACGCACCGAAATAGTAAACGGTGGAACATACGCGAGTTAAGCGACGAACTCACAGGCGGCCGCACGCACAGTCGGTTGCCTATGGGGTTGGTGGGGTGGGGTGGGGAGCGCAGCAGCTGACACCACTCACTGACGAAACAAACAAACGCCACGTACGGATGAACGGGGCGCCGATAAGAATGCAAACTGCGGACGGCGAACGAAGTGTCGGTAGGCGAGCGCTAGTTGGCAGCGCCGATGAGAATATTGAAGGCTGCGTGGACGCTGTCCAGAACGGTCAGGTTTCGCGACTTCAGCGACAACTGTAACCAAGCACGCACCACCACTGACTGCTAGGCGATGAGGAAAGAAACGCCTGCACGGACCTGTAGCAGAGTGGGAGGCGTGGCGGAGGCGGTGGGCTGTAGCTTGAGCTCTGAGAGCAGCCAGATCTGGTTGGTGAGCTTGATCGAGTGGTAGATCAGCTGCTGGCCGTCCACGTTGCGGCGCGCCACAGTGAACACGTTGCTCCGGTGCAGCGCCGTGCAGATCGCGTCTGCCATCCATTGGACCGACGCACGTACAGCGCACGCACGCATGCACGCTCTGTCGAGTGTCGACTCACCGGCGTCGAGCGCCCGCGGGTTGTCAACCTGATACTGGAGCTCGTTCTGCTCTGGAATCTCCTTCCAGGCCTGTCGCCGACAATAGAGATAAGGGCCCATTCATGCACGAGCGCCAGTCAAGTTGTCGTACCTGGAGAAACAGCCTCTTGTCCATTTGGCCGTCCTCTGTGAAGAACGCGTAGATGGGCACGACGGTGGCGAAGTAGCTGACGTCCACGTTGTTCTTGATCGCGACCTGAACATCTCGTCGCCGTCGTCGCCGCCGCGCCCAGCCAACACTGCGGCGGACCGCACAACGCAAACACGCCGCTGGCGGGCCGAGCGCCAGCGGTGTTATCATCGCGTTGCATGCAGACAGGGCGCCGCTTGCCACGCGCGCGCGTAGCAGGCGCCCCACCCAGCCGTTCCGTCTCCTCTGTCACCGAGAGAGCGTCGCGCTGATTGCGTCTGGCCGCAGACCACCCCCGCGGAAGTCGTTGCACGCCCCCCCTTGCTCGCGAATCAAGCGCAGACGGAAACGCGGTCAATTGGTTGCTTCGGCCGCCACAAAGTCGCCAACAAACAACGTCGAGGCCCGCGAGGCCAACAACAGATGGGCGCCTGCTGCAGCACGGAGTCTGACGGCGGCGCGGATGCTCGTCTGTTCAACTCAAAGCGCAGCACGGCGGATGGGTCGCGGCCCGCGCAGCTCGTGCGCTTCTTCTTCGTGGGTAGAGGAGAGGCGGGCAAGTCGACCATCATCAAGCAGATGCAGAAGCTCTGCGCCCAATCAGCCGCCGCCGGCAGCCGGCAGTTCCGCATGTTCGACGAGAACTGGAGGCCCGTGGACGACCCGTTCGGCGAGCCGCTCCGCCGGAGATACCGGCTCATCATCCGACAGAACGTGCTCAAGACCATCTCCACGCTCGTGCAGGTCGGCTGGGGCTGGGGGCGGGACAACAGCTGACGAGAAGAGAGAGAGAGAGGAGAGGAGACGCGCGCGCGCATTGCAGCAAGCCGACCACTACGGCTATCCGTACGCCAACGAGCGACTCCGCGAAATGGCGCGCGAGGTAACCGCGTCCGCGGGCGAGCAGCTGGCCGACATCTTCCAAAAGGACGTGGAATTCAACCGCGAGCTCGCCGACAAGATCTCCACTCTCTGGCAGGACGAGCAGGGGCCCATCAGACGCGCCATGCACCACCGCAAGGACTTCTTCATCTCGGACGCGACCGAGTACTTCCTCTCCAGGGACAAACTCCTCGTGAGTGCCGCGCCGGGGGTCGGTGGTGTTGCGGGGGGGGGGGGGGGGGGGGGGGGGGTGTCGTACGGTGATGACTTGGGGATCGGGGATGAGTGCGCGTGTCGTGCAGGAGGTGGCGTCGTCGGAGTACGTGCCGTCCGTGGACGACGTGATCCGCGTGCGCGACCCCACGACCGGCGTGGCCGACTACAACTTCGGCGTGCACAAGATGCGCATGAGCATGCATGACATGGGCGGACAGCCCGTCGAGCTGGGCCGGCTGGCCACCTACGTGCAGGCCTGGTTGGAGAAGGCCCGGCCCGGCGACAGCAACTTCATACTCTTCGTCGCCGCCCTCTCCGACTACAACGTCCAGCACAGCGTCCACAAGGACAAGACGCTCCTAGACGAGGCTGTCAGCCTGCTCAAGGTATCCACCTGACCTCCCCCGGCTCCCCTACCCCACGACGACAGGGTCTCTACGGGGGCAGGTGCTGCTGGACGAGCCTCGGCTGGCGCGCTGCGGCTTCCTGCTCTTCCTCAACAAGCGCGACATGTTCGAGACGAAGCTGCAGCTGTACGGCGACTTCGAGCGCTACTTCGGCCGCTACGTGGCCGAGCCGAGCAAGCGGCTATCCCGTCACCTCTCCGTCATCTCCCGGCCCGCCTCCACCATTGCCGGCGTCAAGGACTCGTCTCCGAAACTTCGGTGAGTCGGCGCTCGTCCGTGCGCTTCGCACGGCGCAGCGCGCGCGCGCAGACAGCAGCGCCACCGGTTGGCCGGCGGCCACAAGGCGGTGATCTCGGTGGAGAAGGCGGAGAAGGCGGTCGCTTCGTACTTTGCGGACGCTCTCGAGGAGACGCGCCGCTCGGACGAGACGCTCTACTGTCGCTTCACCTGCGCCGTCGACACGCAACTCATGGAGGGCATCTTCGGAGCCGTCAAGGCGGACATCGCCGACCAGCTCGTCAGGAGCGGCGACTGGGCGCCGTTCGGCTGATACGCGTCTCTGTCTGTCTGTCTGTGCCCGCGTCTCTGTTCCAAACGGACCTGAAGATTCGTGAGAGGCTCCATCTTCTGAACGGGCCCGTTCGTCGCCAGCGCCAGCGAGCCGTCCGTCGACTGGCCCGCCGGCAGGGGACTGCGCACTTGCAGCGGATGCGTTAGCGCCAAGCCGAAGCTGCAACGACGAAGCGACAACGCGCACTCGACACCCTTTTCATACAACTTCAACAAAGCAGCCGAACCTGTTCTTGTTGAGTTGAATGGCGAAGTCGCTAAGCGCAGCCATAGCGCGGTTGGAGATAGTGACGTCCATGTGGATCTGGCCCTGCCGACGCGCAAAGGTGCCGCTCACCTCCATGCCCTTGCCGCGACTCGCTTCCAACCAGACCTAGCAGACGTCCAATCGCCACCTCTATACATTATTGCCAGCAAGCCACACACGCACTTGTTTCGCAGCCGAGTATCCGGTGGTAGTGGTCGTCGAGAAGATGTCGCCTAATATGCCGTCGGTCGTCTGCGGTTGGGGCGCGGCCACGGGCGGCGCGGGTGCCGTGCTCATTCCCCCACCCATGGCCATTCCGCTGTCCATTCCACCGGCGCCCAGGCCGCCCATGAGACCGCTGAGGTCCAGTCCGGAGCTTGCGCCCATCGGCGCCGCCTCGCCTCCCATGGGCACCGGCACGGTTGGAGGGGGCGTGGGGCCCACAGCTGCTCCGCCCAGCTGAAGCGAAGCGCAGTGCAGTGCGCCCCAGCGACCCATAGGCGTCGCGCCGTCTGGGGGAAAGGACGCCCGACGCGCACCAACCAGACTGTCGGTGCCCAGTCCCAGCAGGTCGTCGAGTCCAGTCGAGAGCACCTGACCGCCGGCGGCGGGCGCGGCCGCGCCGCTCGCTGCCCCGACGGCTGGGCCGGCCTTGACGTCGAGCTGCAGGTCGAGCAGCTCGCCGATCAGCGTGTCCGACGACGGAATGACGCGCGGCTGCTGAGCCGCAGCCGCCGTCGCCGCCGCGCCGGCCGATCCCGTCGACGTATCGAGCAGGCCCGAGTCGCCGCCTTTGCTGCAAGCGGGCTCACGACATGCAGAGACAGCGCGTAAGTATAAGGGCGCGGCTGCCGCGACGAGCTAAGACGACACCGCCGCCGCTGACCTTTCAAATTTGGACGGCGCCACCTTGCGCACGGGGGGCGCCGCCTCGACGAACGTCGCCGGCGGCTTGTGATAGACGGAAGCCAAAGTGCCCACGTGACCCATCAGCTCCTGAAAGGAATCGCCACGGGATGACAGAGGACGCAGCCAGCAGTCACCGTGCCATACCTGGAGCAAGGTCGGCTCCAACAGGTCCGTCTCTTCGGAGATGAGCGGTTTCTCAGCCAGGACAACCTGAAATTCCGTCTCAGGGGATGGGGGATGTGGGATGCGGCGAGACGAGGGCGGACGGACCTCCTTGGCGGCCGCTGGGTCGGCGGAGAGGAGGCGCCAGTAGATGAAGCCGCGGTCGCGCAGGTCCGGGTTGTCGCTGTCCTGCGTCGCGAGACTGAGCACGCGCTGCACCAGCTCCTGCGTGTCCGTCGGCCTCTTCAGGAACAACTTGACAATGGCCGTCAGCAGCTGCAGTTGCACCTGCAAGCCGACCGATGGGTGGGTGGGGGGGGGGGGGGGGCCAGGAGGTGCGGGCGGGCAGGGAGACCTGCGTGTTCTCGTCGTGGAACCCGTCGAGGAAGCTCTCTAACAGTTCGTCTGCGTTGTCGATGCGCTCAGCGTACTCTCCGATGATCCATATCATGGAGGCCCGCGCCTCCGGTTCGTCGAGGGTGTCGAGGTTCTCGCACAGGGTGGAGATGATGCCCTCGTACTTGTTGGGGTACTTGCGGAAGATGTCCTTGATCACGACCACCGCCTCCTGCACCACGTAGTTCACCTTCGTCTGGATCAGCTCCAGCAGCGTCGAGACGCATCGCTCCGCCGACGGCTCTACCTGGAGCAAGGGCGCATTGAATCAATACCCCCCCCCCTCCTACGGGCAGCACCGACCTTGATGGCGCAGCGACCTATGGCGCGCACGGCCTTGCGCACGAAGTCGACGTCGACCTCGGTCGCGTACTCCTTGAGCTCGGACAGAACCTGCGCCACGTTGGCCTGGTTGGCCAGACGGATCATGATGTCGAGTTTCTCCAACTTGACGTAGATCGGGTCGTTGTACTTGACGAAGAACACCTTCATCTCCTGCTTGAGGATGTCGGGCCTGGCGTGTTATTTGACGAAATTAGTGGCCACAGTTTTGATGGCGACACGCGACTGCGCACGCACCTCTTCTGTACGATGAGGTTGATGTTGCGCAGGGCGACGTATTGGATCTCTGGCTCTGAGGAGAGCAGCGTCACCATGGGCGGGGCGAGCTTCTTGCAGACGTTGGCCACGAAGTCCGAGTCCGACTCCAGCATCTCCATGAGCTTGAGCAGCACCTTCACCGACGACAGCACCACGGCCGCGTTCGCGTGCGCCAGACGAGGCGTGATACGCTCGCAGATGCTGCATTGAGAGGCGAGAACGCGACTCGGCAACAACTCGCGCGAACTGGACGGCCACGTACTTCTGCGCCTCGCGCTCGTCGGCGGGCGTGTAGCTGGCGAGGGCGTCGAGTATGAAGACCTGACCCCACTCGGTGCACTCGTTGAGCGCCGTCAGCAGCTTGTTCACCACGGGCGGAGTCACCTCCCACACGGGCCCAGAGCGACTGCTCACCTCGTTGATCTCCGTCAGAGCGGCCACCGCGTTCGCCACCACCTTCACACGCTTTCACACAGTCAACTGCCGCTCCATCTACTACCACACCGGCTATACCATGGGGTTCGAGTCGGACAGCAGCTGCTTGAGCTGCTCCAGGAATCCCTGATCCTCCGCGAGCGCGCTGTTGATGTCGTACAACTTGGCGACGCACACGGCGGCCGTTTTGCTAAATTCGAGCAGTGCAGCGCAGCTGCCGGAACGCGGAAAAGGGACAAACGTGAGAGTGGAGCCCACCGAACGTATGGGTCTTCGTCCTTGAGGCATTTGCGCAGCGGCTCGCAGAGGTACTCGGTGATCTTGTCGACGCGGATGCAGCCCATCGTGCGCACGGCCAGAGCGCGGATCAGCGGATTCGGATCCTCGCAGTCCTACGTTGTCGTGCCCACATTGCAACGCCCACTGCTCGCTTGCAGGCTCGCTTGCACAGAAGACAGGGACCTTGACGAAAGTGTTGACGGCCATGATCGTGAGGTCTGGCTGCGACTTGGCGTAGTTCATGAGGTAGAGGTAGACCAATTTCTTCAGCTCCAGATTGTCCGTCTGCATGCAGTTGACCACGTCCGTGAAGAGCGAGCTGCAGAAGGGTCAGGGTGGCCCGAAGGACAGTGGGGGGGGGGGACACACGCACGGACCTGACGTCCTTGCCAACGGTCATTGAGGCGATGACCTTCTTGACGGCCTCGCGTTTTTTCTCCTTCTTCTCGCTGTTGAGCTCGTTTTTCAGCTCGAACATCTCGCCCTTCTTCGTCGTCGTGAAGTACTTCGCGTCCGTCATCCTGCCCTCTCAGCCTCTTCAGCCACCACCGGTCTCTCTGCAGCAGCTACTACTACCCACCTCTCCCTCTCTAGCTCTCTCTTCAGCTACAATAGCGGACAAGGCGTCAGATTCAGTGCGTGCTCGAATCTTCAAGACTCAAGCAAATGCTAGGCTAGAGTTTCGACTGCGCATACGCGGCCAGCAGACGTCGTCCCGTACGGTATAGTGCAGAGTGGAGCAATCAAAGTCGAAAGAAGGCGCGGTGGAACGGTTTACTATCTGCATGAGGCGCCGAGCAGAGCAGAGCAGAGCAGGTGACGGTGTGACGAGGAGGGATGGACAGAGCTGACGCAAAGCCAGCGGCCGTGAACATGTACAGTGTCCCGGAGGATGGGAGCGCGATGAGACGACGCGTGGGCGGCACGTCAAATGGGCGACGGGTGTAAAAGCATCGTAGAGTACGGATCACCAACGGGTACCTGCTATCCACTAGAATCCTAAGCTACATCCGACAGCGCAAAGTCAGCTTTGCGAGCGAGGTGCGAAAGTGACGACGTGACTGACTCTGCACGAGAATATCGCGACCGCTGCGCCAGGGTAACGCAGTTAAAATTCCACTTTTTTTGAAAGCAATCAATTTACTGCAACCATGGGGGGGGGCGCAAATAACACGTGCGACGGTTAAAGGGAGGGATTGAGAGAGGGAGGAGGTGGGGACAGAGGCGACGTTTAGTGTGCGGCGGCGTTGGGCTGTGGTGGGGCGTTGGCGGTGCCGGCGGCGGCGCAGTAGAGCTCCTGCAACGTCTTGAGCTCCTCGATGAGCGCCTTGTTCTGCTTCTCGAGCATGGCCACGCGCTTCTCGAGGCACTCCACGTACTGCTTCTTCTTCAGACGGCACTGCTTCGCCGCCTCCCTGCAAGCAAGCGCGCGGCGCGCACGCGGCACTCGCGGGCAGTCCGCAAGAGAATGTCCCACTCGCGCTGACCTGTTCTTCAGGAGGCGGATCTTGCGCTTCGACAGCTGCTCTCGAGGGAACCCATCGCCCATCGCCGCAGCCGACGGCACCGGACTGACCGTGGCCGAACTCGACGGAGAGTAGCTCAGACCAGCTGAAAACGAAACGCATCCCCTGCTTAGCGAGAGCGAGGGCGCGACCATTGTCGCACGCACCTTGATGCGCGAAGTCAGGCATGGGGTAGCCGGGATCGGAGCTGGGCCCGCTGCCGCCTCCCAAGCCCATCGACATGGCTAAATGCACATGCCATTTGAAGAGACAATTGGAGCATGAGGCACGAGCTGCCTCTACCTTGAGACACGCCCAAGGGCGGCGTGGGCGCCGCGGGGCTGGGCGAGACGCCGACGAGACAGGTCGAGGTCGCTGTCGGCGGCGGCGGCAGTCCGTTCTCGCTCGTCCACACGGCCAGCGACGACGTCGGCATCGCTGCTCCGCCGGGGCAGAGCACTGAACGAGGCGTCCTGCATTCCGTGCGCGCCTCTCGCGGCACCGACGGACGACTGACGGCTACGAGCGACGCACTGGAAGACATGACCGCCCCGGCGGCGGCGCCCGTGGCCGCGACGGGGTGGAGCAGCGTCGCGGCGTTCGCCTTCGACTGCACCGCCATGGCGCACTGCGCCAGCTCCAGCTCCGCCATCGTCGACATCCGCTGCACCGCCGGCCGCTCCACCATACCACCGTCCCCTGCGTCAGCCTCCTGCTGCGCCATGTCCGCCTCGACGCCGCCTTCCAAATCTTTCAAAATCATGCTGGAAGCACAAGAAGCGATTCACTGCTCGCAACACATAACAAGGTAGAATCGCACTAACCGATATGAGGGTCTACGATTCAATAGTTCCCGTTCTTTCAGGCGGTCCGCAAGGTCTTTCTTAGAGCCTGTCGAGCTTTCAGTGGCCGATCGCTGAAACAAGAACTCCTCTTCTTCAGTTCTTCAGTATAATATGCTGCTGAGTTCCACGCAATTCGCTTGCCATGAGAGACTGTGTGATCTCCGGGATTAGCGAGTTGCCTCGCGCCCTGGCAGCGGCGTCGACGGTCGAACTGGGCGCGTGAATCACCGACTGCAGCGACGGAGGCGACACCTCCAAGGACGGCACTCCTGCCGACGACTGCGGCACATCGCCAGCTGACGGCACCGTCAGCATTGCAGAAAATCTTCTCCGGTTAGTCACGCAGCACCGCCAAAGTCAGTCGCCAGTGATTAAAAAAGGCTGAAGTTCCTATCATATCAACGCAGCGCAGCAGCAGGGGCTGCAATTTGGCTACAAGCAGATAGCGCACAACTGATTCTCATCGTTTTAGTTGGCGCGGTTACCGTACTGAGAAAAATCGAACATGCATGTTCCAAGCAGAACCGCACTGAAATACCACATTTTCGAGCTCAGCTCCGATGGTGTCTAGTCTAGTACGAGCGCGATTGAAATCGGACGCATGTTGGCGATGTTCAAAATCCTAGTGGGACACCGTGGGACACAGCGGGATCACCGTATCCTTCGCAAAATAGCGTGTTTTTCTGTATTCAAATTCAACTGCATCGCATCAGAGTCGCGGAAACAAGCAAAACGATGAAGCGCAAGATCGAGATGGAAGTTTGGGGCCGGGGGGAGGTTGTGCGCGAGATCCTACAAGAAATGCGGAGCGGCAAATCGGCGCGAACGGCTCGCTCAGCCGCCGAGGAAATTAGCGTGCGGCAGTCGCAGTCACCAAGAATTTTTGCAAATGTTTGCTCAAACTTCTTCATGTCAGGAGCTGACTGGACACACTGTCAGCAACATGCGCGGTGGATAGGCGCGTGCGAGATGTCGAGCTTGGCAAGAGGCAGGCGTTCGGCAAGCGCTCAACCACACACACACGCGGCCCCAGTCGACTCCGTCGGCGCTCGCGTTCGGCAGCGGCGCTCGAAGCAGCGCTCGACCGGGCTGACTAAGTCGCTGACGCGCAACGCCCTCCTCGTGCCGGAGCAGCGACAGGGTGGCGGGGCGGTATCACAGACCTGTCCTTGGGGCTCCCATCCCAGCCTTCGTCACTGCAGGTATGCCAACAACACTGCGTGTTCATGCGTTCACAGATCTTCCGTTCTCAGGAGTGCTTGAACGCCTACTTCGACTCTGAGGCGCGCACTGACGACACCTGCCCCAGCTGCATGCACCGCCACCGACCGCCGCACCAGCCAGCTGAGCCTGGGAGTGCCGCCGCAGTGCCTGACCGTCCACCTCAAACGGTGTCATTGTACGATTCCGTGTTTGCCAATCAGACGCGTTGCTTTGTCACTGAATTGTAGGTTCGACGCGAACTTGAACAAGGTGGGCGTTGCGGTGGACGTGCCCAAGCAGTTGGACGTCGCACCCTTCGTCAACGCCGCTGTCTCGCAGCAAGGGCCCCTGCCCACCGAGTACCGACTGCGAAGCGTCGTCGTGAGTGCGCGCTCATTTCGTGTTGAGTGACATTCACAACAGCTGCTGGTTTGTTGTGTAGTACCACTTGGGGGCGAGCGTCGACAGCGGCCACTACACGGCGGACTGCTTGGTCGACGAGCTGGGCTCCTGGTGGCGGTTCGACGACTTGTTGGCGCGTGTCCTCGTGACCGCCTTGTTGTAGGTTCGCTCGCCACACTTCTTCTCCACAAACACTCTTCTTAAAGATATTTCTCTTTATTAAACCTCAAAAGCACAACTCGACACGACTCTCTGAGCTAATAGGATGAACATAAATAAAGGGTAGATCGGAATGTCATATGTTTAGGGGCGTTTCCGGTAAATTTCTTGTAATTCTTCTAGTAGCTCGGCTCCACTCCAACACGCCCCGGATTTTGAGAAGGGATGCAGCAGTTGACTTGTACGCCGAGAACTTCGGTAAGAGCTTCTTCCACTCGCCACGCCGTGTCCTGCTGCTGCCGCCGTCCGACCATCGATACACATTGTCGTCCGTCGTAGTTCCTGAAGGCCCTTAAAACGGTGCCAGGCGGCAGTATGCGTCTTGTGGAGAGGATGTCTTCCTCTGCGCTGCGCGTCTTCGACTTGATACTTCTGTCCACGGTCGTGCCTTTCGCCAGCCGCCGTCTTCATCCTTGACTTCTCGCTCCCAACCTACGTTCGCTCGCGCCATTTTCTAAATCCCAGCGCGCTTTCATCAACTTCTCCGCGCCGTGCCTCCACTCTTTCTCGATCCGTCCACGATTTTCTGAGTTTCGATCTGCCAGCGACCGTTTTCTCTCGTCCGGCAAGCTTCGGCGCGTTGTCTGTCGTTGACCTAAACTGAAGTTTGAAAACCCTGGCACTACACTCCTTAGGATGCTCCTTGGGACTTCCCCACCCACTGCGTTGAAAGCATTTCCTCTGTAAACCCAAAACATTCACGCTGTCATTGGCTACATACAATGGTTCTTCTCCGTTCAATCTCAAACCTTCTGTTTGGTTGTTTCCACAATCTTAGTCTCTGTAAACCCACAAAATAGCGTTTATTTTCCGATTCCATACAGTATGTGCAATCATAACCCTCCATTCATCATGAAAATTCGTTATTACACACCCGTGGCGGTCAATTCAATCACTCTATAGCCCATCATGCATTCCCCTTTTTGCATGAGAAGCTGAGGTGTCAATAACATTACCCTATCGCCTAATTTTATATTTGGCATTCTACGTGTCCTTTTTAAAAATTTCTAGCCGATTTATCTTGTAATTGTGACAATTGATTTGAATTCTTGCTCCAACTATCTATCATTCGCCGTCTAATTCTGTAGCATATTCATCCAAATTTATTCGTTCCGTTTGATTCGCTCGTACGTCCAAAATTGGTCCAATCATCTCGACCATATAATAAATAAAAGGGTGATATTTAGTGCTCGATCAAAGCATCCTATATGCCATCAAGGCTCGGATCAGCATCTCCATAAACTCCTTTAATCATAGTCCATCCATTTATACAGTATCCGTTTTAGGGTTTTAATGGCGCTTCGCACAACCTTGTGACGTGGAGTATATGCAAATAGCAGTATGCCTCAAGCAAAATTCTTTTTCTACCTTTTGCATCAATTGATTGTTTAAATTTGTACCACAATCTACTGTATCATACTAGGCACCATTCTCGCCATTCTCCTCTTCCAAAGCGATACTACCTGTTTTGCCGTTGGCAATTTTTAAAAGCTTTTACTTCAGCCCACTTGGTAAAACATCTACCATGACCAATAAATATTGAACCTCTCCTTGATTTTGGCATCTGGGCAATATCAATTTCAATTCTTTCAAATGGTTTTGTAGTGCGAATTTGTCAGAGGCGGTTCTGATCGTGGTATATTCCCAAATCTCACACAAGCAATACAATCGGCCAAAAAAGCAATAAGGTCACATCTCAATCCCATCCACATACAAATCCTTTCACAACCATGCAGCCGATTCAAACCTCCATGACCACATATTTTATGGGCTCTCTCAATCAAATCAAACGCAAATGTGTAGGTACCACTACCAATAATCGTCCATTAAAACCACGTCTATAAATCACGTTCTTCATCATGTGAAATTTTGTGTAATTTTCAGTTAAATATTCTCTTTTTCCTAAATCGTCTGGATCTCTCCAGATTTGAAATAATCCACAATATTCGAGTTTCTGGATCTTTTACTTCCATTCTGATAAAACTTCATTTGAAGGTAAAATTTTCCAATCTCCTCACACGGCCTCGCCAATGCAATTTCCTCTTGTATGTCTGACACCATTCTTCAAGCGTCTGCACATCCGTTCTCCTTCCCTGGTTTGTGTTTTACTATTATGTCATAATGTTGTAATAAAATAGCCTCTTTATATACTTGATGACTTTTTTTTGGATTTCTAAACATTTCCAAAATTGGTGCACAATCTGTAAATATAACGGTATGTCTACCATCAATATAATAATTAAAATGTTGTACAGCCCATAATAATGCTTTCGCCTCCAATCGAACCGCTGGTAGTTTTGATTCTGCTGTTGTCGTGCGTTTGGATGCATAGCTATGGATGAATTTTCCATCATCTTGCTTTTGACCAGCCAGCTCCGAAACCCAAAACAGAAGCGTCAACATGTATGATGAAATCTCACCATCCATAATGGATGTCCAATATTGGGCTACTGGTCAGTAGGTATTTCAACCATTCGAAAATTGTTTGCTGGTTCTCAGTCCAATTAAAAGGCACCTTTTCACTCAATAGATCCGTAATGGGACGTATTAAGATACTGTAACTGTCTATAAATTCCCGAAAATAATTCAACAAGCCCAAGCAAACTTGTATGTCATGTCGATTGGTGGGTTGAGTTAGGTTCGCTATTTTTTTGACATTGTTCTCATTCATTTTTATGCCTTTGGGTGAAATTTCATGTCCCAAATAATCCAATTTTGGCTTGAAGAAATGACATTTCCGTGGTTTTAATTTTAGTTTTGCTTTTAAGAGTGCTTCACACACCAATCGTATGTGTTCCAAGTGGTCTTCTACTGTGTCACTGTAGATTAGTAAATCGTCAACGTAAAATTCACAGCATTTTCCAATATATTCCCCCAAAACTTGTTCGTGCAATTTTTGTTCGTCCACTCCAACACGACTGCACTGTCGTGCAGCTCGGCGCCGACGCCGACTGGGCCGCCTTCGACAGCCAGGACGCCTACTTGCTGTTCTACGACCGGCAGACGTGACACTTGATCTCCCCTCCCTACTTCTTCAGTAGCCTCGGGGCATCGGCCCGGGACTTCTGGGGCGGGGGGGGGGGGTGGGATCGACCTGGGACTTCTGGAGGCGGGGGTGTCGCGTTTGACTTGCTTCAATTAGAACCCCCCCTGCTTCAGTAGCCTCGGGGCATCGGCCCGGGACTTCTGGAGTCGGGGGGGGGGGGGGGGTGTCGCGTTTGACTGGCTTCAATTAGAAACCCCCCCCCCCCTCTCTACTTATTTGGGGTGCTCCAGGTAGGGTAAAGAAGCCTTGGTCGCAGGTCGCCTAGCTAGGAGGAGCAGAACATAGGCGACCGGCTAGAACACGCGTTCAGTGATTCGTTTGACTATCGTTGTGTTTCCACTGATAGTATGCGCTGCGCCACATGCTCGCTGTTAAATTCCTAAAATTTTGGTCGAAATTCCATCTTTACAACGCACAGCAGCAACGTGCCTTCATACACGCGCGCGCGCGCGTGCACGCACAATTTGGGGGCAGAAGGGGCAAAAGAGGGAGGGAGGGATATACAGACAAGCCACCGCCGCCGCCGAGAAATTTTATATATATTTTGTATACTAGAGGCGCATGCGGCCTTTGGCCGCCATGTGTATGTTAAGGAATAAAGCAACTGATTTTGCATATGATGGTCGACATGATCATGCTGTGCAAGCAGGTGCGCGATGGGCGTTCACCCTGTTGACTGTTGGTGGCGCCAAACTTTACTCCTGCTCTGTTGATCACGATGGGCATTCATTCTGTTGATCCTTGCTTGCACCAAATTCACTGCTGCTCTGTTGATCGCGATGGGCATTCACCCCGTTGACAGTTGGTGGCACCAAATTCACTGCTGCTCTGTTGATCGTGATGGGCGTTCACCCCATTGACAGTTGGTGGCGCCAAATTTACTGCTGCTCTGTTGATCGTGATGGGCGTTCACCCCGTTGACATTTGGTGGCGCCAAACTTCGCTCCTGCTCTGTTGATCGTGATGGGCGTTCACCCCGTTGGCAGTTGGTGGCGCCAAATTCACGGCTGCTCTGTTGATCGTGATGGGCGTTCACCCCATTGACAGTTGGTGGCGCCAAATTTACTGCTGCTCTGTTGATCGTGATGGGCGTTCACCCCGTTGACATTTGGTGGCGCCAAACTTCACTCCTGCTCTGTTGATCGTGATGGGCGTTCACCCCGTTGACAGTTGGTGGCGCCAAATTCACTGCTGCTCTGTTGATCGTGAGGGCGTGCACCCCGTTGACAGAAATTGGCCCAAATTCTGTGCTCCTCTGTGCGAGCGTGTGTGCGTGCGTGCGTGCATGCGTGTACGTGCGTGCGTGCGTGTACGTGCGTCGTGTGCGTGCGTGCGTGCGTGTACGTATGTGCGTGCGTGAGAGACAGTTGACAGTGCTAAATTCACTGCTGCTCGGTTGATCGTGATGGGCGTTCACCACGTTGACAGTTGCTGGTGTCAAATTCACTGCTGCTCTGTTAATCGCAATGGGTGTTCACCATGGTGGGCAGGATACATTGTACCACACTTACAGTATACATTTGCATAATTATGCGGGAGTGTAGTGTGTGTATGCGGGAGTGAGAGAGTAATTATCCACGGAGTGGCTGTCCCCTTTCGACATAAGCCTGTGCGTGCGTGCCTGCATGAATATATGTATCCATATATATGTATACACACCTATCCATATAGGTATATGTAGATATATATATGTATATATATATATATATCTACATGCACATATATATATATATATATATACACACAAATATATATAGATATATATATATATATATATATATATATATATATAGATATATATATATATATATATATCGTGCGTGCGTGCGTGCGTGCGTGCCAATGCGCGCGCGCGTGCGTGCGTGCGTGCATGCGTGCATTGCCACACATACAGTGCTCGTGACGTCTAGCCGAGTCATTTGTCATCAATGCGCAGTTCATTTTCCATTTTCCAATTAGGCAAGATACATTGCAGCAAACTTACAGTATTTTTTCAAAAAGCAGTTGGGGCTTTTACCCATTCCCCAAAGGGAGGCATCTGGCCCAGCTAGTTGAGCACTTTTACCAGTGACCTGCTGCCGCCAGGTGTCAACTGACCACGCAACATCACCCATGTGGGTGAAATTGCGAAATTGTGAATTGGCATAATTTGCATAATTTTCATTTGCATAATTATGTGGGAGCATGTGCAAATGACTCGTGACGTCGAGGCGAGTCTTTTGATGTGCAATTCATCCATGTGCAATTCGTTTGGTAGTGTTAATCTGTGCTGCAAACTCTGAAAATGCGCCATAACTATGGTAAGAATTTGCATATCAAAAATCGACCATGCCCATGACCATCTCGGGGTCGCGAGCATTCGATCGAGCCATCGCGCGTGCACGTACGTCAAGCGGTTCGCGAGTTTACTCAAAACATACATACATACACACATACCCACACGTACGCAAGGCGCATTTGTAAGTAGATAGATTTTGCACATATTGATGTATATCAACTTCTACGATTAGCACATTGCACGTACTCATGTTTGAATTTGAACAAAAACCGTACTTGCATTTGAACATCGTTTATTTCCTTTTGACCATCGCTAACGCACCAAATCGGAGAGTGCAAGGTCCTGTCTGGATCCACGCATCGCATAGCCGGCGGTTTTAGGCCATTTTAGGCTAAAACATCGAACTGTACCTGCTGCAGGTGTCGGTTGCACGCGCCTCCTGTGGGGGGGGGGGTGTCGGGGGGTATTTAGCTGTTTTATGGTCATATAGCACTGAAAACACCAATATTTACTCACTTTTGTCAATTTGTACATGGTGAAAAACCTTTGAAAAATGCTGGGAGGGTTGGGGCATACATGTAACTGGGGGGTTGGGGGGGGGGGGTTACCACCCCCAGGTGAAAAGTTACCCCTCCCCACCCCCCCCCCCAACCCCCCCCCCCAGAATTTTTCAAAAGTTTTCCAACTTGTCTACAACTGTAAAAAGTAGTGTCTTTTTCGCCTTTAGTGTTTTTTGACCCTAAAACAGCTAAATAACGCTATTTATAGCCTATTTTAACCTAATTTTGACCAAAAAGTGCCTATTTAGACACTATTTAGGTACACTTTTTTACCCTCTGACACCCCCCTCCCCTCTTCAAATCTGCTTACCCCCCCCCCCACCCCCCAGAATGGTCTCCGACCCTCCCCCCACTTCAAAAACCCGGTTACATGTATGGTTGGGGTGTCGGAAAATAGGGGGGTGGTACCCCCCCCCCCCCCCCCCACCCACACAGTTAGGTGTGCTCTCCTCTTTCAAAAAACTAGGTTGCATGTACACCTGTAACTGAGGGGGGAGGGGGTACAAGTGGGCTCAGAGGGTGTAGGGGGATTCATCCCCACCCCCACCCCACTGGCTATCGCCATCCCGCTTTTTTGCCAAGCCTAAAGCCAGAGCCCCCCCCCCCCAGGGCCATCGCCATCCCGGATAATTTGCAGGAAACCCTCTCTCGATATTACAAAAAAAATGGGTAAAGGTGCGTGTTTTTTTTTTTCATTCTCAGTGTAGTTTGCTGTTTGACATATTCGACCCCTCCCCTTCCATAATTTCCTATCACACACACACACACACACACACACACACACACACACACACACACACACACACACACACACACACACACACACCATCACCAACGCCACTATTTTCCATCACCCACCCACCCCAGAATTTCTCCAAAGGATTTTCACATGTCTAAACCGATAAAATTGAGAAAATATTGGTCTTGTTCAGTGTTATGTGACCATCAAACAGCTAAATACCACTATTTAGACAATATCTTCCCCCATCTTTCACCAAAACAGTGCCTATATACGAAAAAAATGGTCAGCTACACCCTCCAACCCCCTTCGACCACGATTTTCTTAAGTTTTCAACCTGTCTAAAACGATAAAAGTCAGTAAATGTTGTTTTACAGTACTTTTCTGTGTTGTATGAACATACAACAGCTAAATAACACTATTTAGACCTATTTTGACCAATAAAAGCAAGATTCATCTGCTCCCCCTGGTTTTGCTCCAGACACCCCCCTTCCCCTTCCCCCCCCCCCAAACACTGCCAGACCCCCATTATCGCATCCACGCGGTTGCGTTTTGTAACACGCATTTACAGCAAAAATATATTCAAACTTTCCCCTGTTTATCCCAGTTTGAGTGCACTATATCGAAGTGTGTGTGCTATAACCAGGTATGTATGTGTGTGTGTGTCAAAACTGGACATTTTCGAGCTTTGGCGAGTTAGAACTCGCGAAATCAGCGAACTTCCATACGCGTGAGTAAAAGTGCAGAAATTGGGTAGACGAAGCTTATTAAAGCGTACAGCTTGTTAGGGTAGACGGGTAGGTAGATTACAGCGGCTACCGGAAGAATGAGTGATACGGATTCCTTAAGTTAAGTCGAACATTTTCGACGCCAAAACTAAAACCTGCAAATTTTTTTTAAACAGCTAGAAAACTTCCATTCCTACAAACCATTCCACCGTCAATCGCACCAACATCGTAAAACCGCCTCTGCAGATCTGCGACTTTATGCATTTGGTGCACAAATGGCCAACGACTGTATTTTATAGCGACTGCGTGGTATATGGGCGCGCCGGACTGTGCCATGTTCTATGGGTGGAAGTACGCGCCAGAACCAACCAAGTTTTAGCGTCATCACTGTGACCGACTGGGAAGGGGAAGGCGTCTACGCAAAAAAGAGACAGACCGGCATAGATATGTTCCTTGGCGTTTGCGCGAAGAAGGGAAGGTGGGGAGGAAGGGAGGGAAGCGGGGTACGTAAGGACACGACTGGCTAGCCAAAATTGCGATTGCAATGCAATTTCTGAGCGGAACGGAGCTGGCGATAGCTAAGAGGGCGGATCAGTAGCCGCCGAAACCGCCACCGCCGAAGCCGCCCCGGCCGCCGCCGCCACTGGAGAAGCCGCCGCCGCCGTAGCCGCCGCCACGGCCTCCGCCACTGTAGCCTCGGCCGTAACCGCCGCCGCCCCCGCCGTTGTAGGCGCCGCCGCCGTCACCGAAGCCGCCGCCACCGCCGCCGCGACCGCCGCGGAAACCGCCTCCGCCACCGTAGCCGCCGCCACCACCGTAGCCGCCGCCTCCGCCACCTAAAGCGCAACATTGTCGCACCGTAGATGAAGAGAGGGGGGCGGTGGGCAACAATCGAGTCAGCAGATCAGGCACCGAAGTTGTCGCGACGCTTGCCGCCCTGGACGACGCCTCCGCTGGAGTTGGTGATGTTGGCGGCCTGCAGGCCCTTCTGGCCCTCCTCGACGTCGAACTTGACCTGCTCGCCCTCTGCCAGCCCGTCGCCCGTCTGACTCGGCTGCGCGATGCGCGACTGTGAAAGCAAACGGCGCTGTAGCGAGCGACGGACGCGACGCGAGGCGAGGAGAGGCGAGGACGGCCTCAGGCGACGGACGTTGTGGGCGAAGACGTCGCTGCCGTCGTCGTCACGCGTGATGAAGCCGAAGCCCTTGTCCACGTTGAACCACTTCACGACGCCCGTCACTCCGCTCGCTGCAGCCAAACAAAACCATTCGACGCAGAAAGCCAAAAGAAGTTAGCGCAAATCTACCGATCGACATCCTCAAGGAAGTTTTGAATAAGTGGACGAAAAAGTGGGCCGAAGACCCACGGCTGCTGTCAAACCTTTTAAAACGACGAAGACTAAAAACAAAAAACACAAAAGCAAAGAAACAAAACCGCTAAAATGATTCGCTAACGCAACCGACCGACAAACTTTGAAAATATTTGCATATTTTTCTTTAACTATTTGCATGTCATCTTCGACCGTCTTACTGTAGGCTGTACTGTATGTTGCATTGTTCGTACCATATAGCGGACAGTTGCAAATATTGTTAAAATGTGCTTATTTATATATATAGCGTACTTGTATAAACGATGCGTAATGCTTGCTAATATTCGTGCAACATCTAAAATAACAGTCAATGCAACGTCAAAATGTGGAACAGGAATGGCTAATTCGGAGCGCTGAAGATGTGAATCACTGGAGGCGGTTAGACTAATTAAGAACAACCAATTAAACCATCCCACTAATGAACTGCATGGAACAACAAAAGCTCCAACAACACTTATCTGCGGTCGAAGTGCAAGACGTCGAAGTGCAATTGTAAAGTGAGAAACGCCTTTCGTGGTTCCATGCAGTTGTTTATTAGATAGCTCGTCGCTTACAGCGTTGCTAACGAGGGGCTTACCCACACGCATGCACGCATGCATGCACGCACGCACGCACGCACGCACGCACGCACACTGCAGAGTCGAATATCGGCGCGAACGTTACTTTCATTTGTGCTGAGAAATTGTGCTGACTCAGAAAAGACGACCGAGCGAGAATCACGAGGAAGGGGTGCAGGAGGGAGGAGACGGCAAGGGAAGGTACGGAGGAAGCAGTGCGGTCAGGGGTTGTACTCGATGGGGATGTTCTTGCGGCGGACCATGCCGTCGCCCTGGAACCACTCGCGGCGGAACTGCTTGGCGGCGCCCTCCGGGGCGTTGGTCCACTCGACGGTGACGCGGTCGTTGTTGGTGTCGGCGGAGGCGAAGTCGAACGCCTCGCAGCTGACGGCCAGCAGCACCGACTCCTTGGGGTCGAGGCAGCCGGCCGGCGGGTCGACGGACAGCCGCTGCATGTTCGTCGTCTTGATGGCCCAGCCGATGCGCCGGCTGCCGTCGTTCTGCACCGCCACGTGGTACGTGTGCTTGTCCGCGAACGGCGCGTTGTACACCAGCTTCGCGTGCGGCTGCGTCAGGATCTCGCCCGGCGGAAGAGACGCCATCTCCGCTTTTCTTCTTTCGGAAGTCAAAAACAAAAATAAGAACAAATTGAAACCAAATGAAAATGTTTTGTTACATGTGGCTGGACGAGCGATTGTTGTACTTGGGTTAGGATCGCAGGGCGTGCGAGAAGGAAGTGCCGCGACTGGTCTGGGTTGCGCTAAAAGCTCCTTCGGGGCTTGAGGGAACACACTTTAGCTACCTTTGATTTTGTTTTATTTTCTTTTGTTTAAACAAAGAAGAAGAGGAAGAAGAGGAAGAAGAGGAAGAAGAATGGCGGACAAGAGCGCGTACGTGCCGATGCAGAAGAGCAGCGGGCCAGCGCCGAGCGGCGGCGCGTCGGTGGCCGGCCAGCGGCTCGACTACTTCGCCCGGCCGGCGGGCGCCGGCGGCCGCGAGGAGTACATGGGCGGCGCGGCGATGGGCGGCCTCAACGAGGGCTACATGGGCGGGCCGGGATCGCGCGGAGCCGCCGCCATCGTCGCCTCCTCCGCTCCTCCTCCTCCGCCCGCCGCCAGCCGACCCGTCGCCTCAGCGCCTCCCCTGCAAGGCGGCAAGAAGGACCAGTCCATGTACCTCGGCCCCAAGTGATCCACTCCCCCTGCTGCACGGCCGCCAACCCCTCTCGCTCTCACTCTCTCCCTCGCTCACTAGTCTCGCTCGACTCGTTGTGCAAGAAACTCGAGGCACATACATACTTAGTACGTACATGTTACTGGCTTCTGCTCTTCTGCTTCGGTTCGCTCTGCGCGCTGCGCTTTGAAGAAAGTCTGTTGCTTTTCTTTGGCACTCTTGCTGCCATATTGCCGCAGCTGCTGAAGACACTGATCGGCATTGCGTGCTCTGCTGTCATCTACCGTGCGTGCATGATTGTCTGCAGTGAATTCCAGTGTCAAGCGTATTACAGTTACTATACACGCAATATTTGCATGTGGCATGTAAATTTTGCATACACGGTATCTAGAAGTTGTCTTTAAACATGCAAATTTTAAAGTGCTGCGTCTAATACTACTTTCACACTTTATCGTATCATCGCGCAGTATTTTATGCAACTACTCAACTAAACGTCCGACCTTATTTTTGCCATACGCGCATCTGAGCCCTATAGAACACGCAGAAGATGGTTTCTATACGTTATTTAGTTTTTCTCGGTTTATCCGCCGGTTGTTCTTCGGTTTGCGCGAGTGTAAGGCTGCAGTATTGGCGGACAGTGTAAGGTCACCAGTTTTTCGAAAAACCGCTGGTTGCACGTGCACGGAGAGCGACGTTGAATCACTGCGAGACGAGGTAGGAGGAGAGGGAGGGAGGGAGGGGACGACGGAGACGGCAGACGGAGGTGCGACGGCGCTCAGGGGTTGTACTCGATGGGGATGTTCTTGCGGCGGACCATGCCGTCGCCCTGGAACCACTCGCGGCGGAACTGCTTGGCGGCGCCCTCCGGGGCGTTGGTCCACTCGACGGTGACGCGGTCGTTGTTGGTGTCGGCGGAGGCGAAGTCGAACGCCTCGCAGCTGACGGCCAGCAGCACCGACTCCTTGGGGTCGAGGCAGCCGGCCGGCGGGTCGACGGACAGCCGCTGCATGTTCGTCGTCTTGATGGCCCAGCCGATGCGCCGGCTGCCGTCGTTCTGCACCGCCACGTGGTACGTGTGCTTGTCCGCGAACGGCGCGTTGTACACCAGCTTCGCGTGCGGCTGCGTCAGGATCTCGCCCGGCGGAAGAGACGCCATCTCCGCTTTTCTTCTTTCGGAAGTCAAAAACAAAAATAAGAACAAATTGAAACCAAATGAAAATGTTTTGTTACATGTGGCTGGACGAGCGATTGTTGTACTTGGGTTAGGATCGCAGGGCGTGCGAGAAGGAAGTGCCGCGACTGGTCTGGGTTGCGCTAAAAGCTCCTTCGGGGCTTGACAGAACACACTTTAGCTACCTTTGATTTTGTTTTATTTTCTTTTGTTTAAACAAAGAAGAAGAAGAAAAAGAAGAAGAAGAGGAAGAAGAATGGCGGACAAGAGCGCGTACGTGCCGATGCAGAAGAGCAGCGGGCCAGCGCCGAGCGGCGGCGCGTCGGTGGCCGGCCAGCGGCTCGACTACTTCGCCCGGCCGGCGGGCGCCGGCGGCCGCGAGGAGTACATGGGCGGCGCGGCGATGGGCGGCCTCAACGAGGGCTACATGGGCGGGCCGGGATCGCGCGGAGCCGCCGCCATCGTCGCCTCCTCCGCTCCTCCTCCTCCGCCCGCCGCCAGCCGACCCGTCGCCTCAGCGCCTCCCCTGCAAGGCGGCAAGAAGGACCAGTCCATGTACCTCGGCCCCAAGTGATCCACTCCCCCTGCTGCACGGCCGCCAACCCCTCTCGCTCTCACTCTCTCCCTCGCTCGCTAGTCTCGCTCGACTCGTTGTGCAAGAAACTCGAGGCACATACATACTTAGTACGTACATGTTACTGGCTTCTGCTCTTCTGCTTCGGTTCGCTCTGCGGGCTGCGCTTTGAAGTAAGTCGGTTGCTTTGCTTTGGCACACTTGCCGAGCCTAAACCTAAGCAAAGCCTAAGACTAAGAAAGCCTTCCCTTCTTTCCCCTTCTTCCCCCTTTCGGTATAACCCGCTAAATGTGTGAATACTAGGGAAAACGGATCTGGAAGGGGAAGGGGACGAGTCTGGAAAGGGACAAAATAATTATTTGGGTGCGTTATAATCTACGCCTTTTTATTGTCTCTCTTGTCGCCTCTCGAAAGTTATTAGTGCTTTTTGTTCTCTTTGTTGTCGCCTCCCGAAAGTTATTAGTTCTAAACTATCAAACACAAAAACTATAGAATATTAGAATTCCATGCGAATTGAGGTGGCGGAAGCGGTGGTGCGCGACGGCTTGTGTGACACGAGATTCGGACACGGATTTAGCGGACGAACAACAACCTAACAAACGAATTGATTATTATCGCTTCACTGTCGCTTTTAATTAATAATCGCTTCACAGCCACTTCGCGCAACCTACATCTTAAAGCCTACAAATACACACCAAAGGCGCGAGCCAGTTTCTCGCGGTGGCTCAACAACAACTTGCCCTTAGTGTTGGAGACGTCGAGCAATTAGTTGCGGAAATACAAGTAACGTCATGACACAGCTATATCTACAGCGGATGACCATGTCTCGCATGGCCGTCGAGTAGCGCTGCTCATTCTGCTGCCAATACGCGTACCGCTCCCGGTGGACCAGCACGAGGTCTTCGGGTGCCGCTGTCGACGTCGGCAACCGCAGCTGAACGGAGCAGCAAAACAGCGTTTTGCGAGGCACGCTCACTGCAAAGTTCTAGCGGGGAAGCGGTTGTTGATAACCATTGGGTGTGGGTGCTGGGGTCCAGCAGCCGATGAGGCCGAGGTCCGGCCCGACAACCTTGCAGGTCAGGTCGATGTACCGCGGCCTCTTGTGAGCGCCTTCTTGGCGTTCACCTGGTTCATGCTGTTGCCGCCAACCACGCAGATGCGCTTGAAGAAGCTCTGCATGTTCTCGTCCGCTAAACAGCACACCACAATGTGTGTCATGCTCCAATCCAGGGATACAATACACTACCCATTTAGCCGTGGGGTGGGTGGAGGGGGATTGGCCCATCAATTACGCAATAGCACGCATAAGGAAAAAAGAAGGGCTGCGGGTCGTGTACGTGATTGACAGAAAAACACTGGCCAACAACCGAGGAAGACGAGCAGACGACATTCTCCCTTCTGGTTCTTGTCGGGTTGTGCGTGCCGCACAATGTCGCCAATGGAGACCGTCTCAAGCAGCTTGTTGAAGTCGACCGCCGATCTACGGCCAGCCGGGTCTGTTCGATTTGCATCATCCACCTTTCTTGTGAAAACTTCGCGAGCAAGATTCGACTCGACAATCACTGCGACAAAAAAAAACGCAACGGTGTTGCGCTCGGCGGCCGAGCGGTATAGGCGTCGGCGATGAGCCTTGGCTCGTTCGAGAGTCAGCGTCGGCTTTTCATCGCTGTCGCTCTCTAGCGTCTCGTGCATCACCTACAAAAAGACGCCGAAAATTGGTCAGCAGTGAGTAGACAGACGCGCCTGCGTGTTGAAGAACGCCTCTAGCGCGGCCATGGCGTCGCCGCTCGCGGACCTCGGGCGTGCCGAAGGGGCCAAAGAGGCAGAGGAAGAGTAATATCTTTTGTGGGGCGAAAAGGAGGAGGGCATACACGATAGCGCACCCAAATAATTACGTAAAGTTCTGTCCCCTTCCAGACTCGTCCCCTTCCCCTTCCAGATCCGTTTTCCCGAATACTATTTCCAGGTGTCACCAGACGATTCCAGGTGTCACCGGAGGCAGACCCTCTTTGGCAGGGGCAGTGGAATACACACCAAAATCATATACTAGATTGTTCCACTTTCTTCCTCCCGTTCACCGTTTCCCTTTTACCCACCCGGGCAGTTTTCCTGCTCTGTTGAGAAAATGGCGGCCGTTACAAAAACTTTTGTGACTGATTTTGAGACGGCAACGGCACTGTTGCTTGGCGAGAGGGGAGCGGGCGCCGAAGGAGTCGAATTCGAGTCTACTGTCACGCTCAGCCGGACAAAAACAGCAAGGGCGAAGCTTGCTTGAGTTGCTTCTATACTTTCTTGGTATGACCCAGCTTATACGTGGCGTTGCTTGTACTTTCATGTGTCTGTTTGTAGCAAGCGAGAACATGCTCAGCACGTTCAGGCGCGCCTGTGTGACCGACGCCAGAGGCCAAAACGCACACTCGAAGCGACCGGTCCACATCGACCTCACGTACAAAATCGCAGGTCCTCACGTCGGCCTTGTCGGTTGCTGGGTGAAGCATCCTGTTGTGACGAAAAAAAGGAACGGTGGGTCACCTCAAAGCTACACTTGGGGAGCGGTTCGTGTGCCTATGGTGACCTATGGTGCCTGTGCCGCTTGTTCAGGCTGTTCCGACTCCAACAGCTGGATCGCTGAATGCCCCCTCGACCGTGGAGCTCAACCGCCTGAAGACGGCGCAGCCGCTGCGTTTCTCCGAGCCGTATCACAACGAGCAGCCGTTCCGCTTGGTCCTCCTCAGCGAGTGGCGCCAGCTCGGCCACAAGCACAAGGAATGCGTCTCGTGCAAGGTATGACGCCGTGTCTGCAGCCGAAGCGACCAACAACCCCCCCCCCTCCCTGCCCCGTACCCGTATACCACCTTGAACCGCATGGGAAGTATGTTTGTAGCGCATTTCGCTCCGACGGAGCGTTGGGCGTCGGCGGAGCCTGAAGACCTGGTGATAGCGCACCGCGATCGCTTCTTCATCCCACCAGAGAAGCGGTTCTCGGGCTCGAGCAACAGTCGCGGCATGCTCCTCCACTGCCGCTACAGCTGCGTCGTGTCCCGCTATCCCTACTACAGCAACCAGTTGTTGGACGCGTCGGCTGTGCGGGAAAACCTTCACTTGTCGCACCGTTCAATTTTGTCATGTTTCTCTAAGCACACTAGAAAAATATTGAGTTCGTTTGCACTCTGTTGTCAGGGTATTAGTGGCTGTTTTTTTTGTTGCGTGATGAGAGCTAGTTGTTCGTCGGAATAGATCACATTCGGCTGCTTAGAAAAAACTCTGCAATCAAACTGAAAGTCGTCGTCACGTTACTTCTCATTTTGCCACAAATGGAAATAGAGCGCCCGACAAAGTTGTTCGGTGTGTATCTCTCCACTGCCCCTCCCAAAGAGGGTGTGCCTACGGTGACACCCTGGAATCGTGGCACCTGGTGACACTTGGAAAGGGTATTCCCTTAAATGTGCGTGTGTTCTGTGCTAGTGACGTGTAGCAGTCAGAGCGGTATTATTGTACGCACAGACGCGGCCGATTTTTGATAGGCAGTCTCGATTCCTACCGTCAGGTAAGGAAGGTGGCCTCGTTTTTTTAGCCCAAATAACGAATTGTTGCATTTCGCTTTTTAGAATCCAGCAGCAACATGGGGGCTTTTCAAAGTTTGTTTCGTAGTTTGTTCGGCAAGAAGGAGATGCGCATCCTTATGGTGGGCTTGGACGCGGCCGGCAAGACGACCATCCTCTACAAGCTGAAGTTGGGCGAGATCGTCACGACCATTCCCACGATTGGTGCGCGCGCGCACACGTGCGTGTCAAGCGAAGTCAGTGGGTGGGACTGTGATGGTTGTGCGCAGGTTTCAACGTGGAGACGGTCGAATACAAGAACATTTCGTTCACGGTGTGGGACGTGGGCGGCCAGGACAAGATCCGGCCCCTCTGGAGGCACTACTTCCAGAACACGCAGGGCCTCATCTTCGTCGTCGACTCCAACGACCGCGAGCGCGCCGGAGAGGCGCGCGAGGAGTTGATGCGCATGCTCAACGAGGACGAACTACGCGACGCTGCCGTTCTCGTGTTCGCCAACAAGCAGGCGCGTCTCTCCCCCTCCCTCCCCCCTCCCCCTCCCTCCCCCCCCCCTCCCTTCCCCATGTCCTCCCGCCCACGGAGGGTGTCGGTCTAGGACCTGCCGAACGCGATGAACGCGGCCGAGGTGACGGACAAGCTTGGACTGCACAACCTGCGCAACCGCAGCTGGTACATCCAGGTAATACTGGGCAGCATGCAGTGGTCGCGTTGTCCGCGTGCGTGGCACGGGCGGCGCGCGCGCCTTGTGCAGGCGACGTGCGCGACGAGCGGCGACGGCCTGTACGAGGGCCTGGACTGGCTGGCGAACGAGCTCAAGAAGCGACCGTAGACGACGGCGCGCGCTTCCCTCCCTCCCTCCCTTCTTTTCCCGACCGAAACAGCACCAACAGCACACTGCTCTCACTTCGCGCCGACTGGCGGCTGCCGCGATCACAGCGCGGCTGCGCTCCTTTCACCAACGCATATTTATATTTCCACAAACGACGAGATTGTCGCTGCCGGTGGTCGGTCGTCCCGGCAGCAGCTATCTCCGTCCGCTCTCCCGTGCCGCTCTCGTATCCTTCTGATGCGCGAGCCGCCGCGTTTGTTGTTGTTGTCGTCGTCAGCGCTACCGTTTTACCGCTGTCGTCGCTGCTCGTTGGCGCCCGCGCGCGAGTCGAGAACTACTCTGCGCCCCGTTGGAACGCCGCGACGCGACGCCGACGCAAGCAACACGCACACGCCGCCCGCCAGATCCGCCGCGGCTCAGCTACCAACTATGTGGCGCATTCTCACAGCCGCTCGCCAATCTGGGCGTTCAGTATGAAGGCGAACGCTCATTCAATTGCAAGCAACATTAAACAAAACATTTTCTTGAGTCGGACTACGACGTTGACTGTCGAGACTTGGTTTGACAGCCTCAGGTTTTTTTTGTAACTTTGTTTTTTTTTAAGTTTTGTATTTTGCCAGCACAGTTTCATCTGTTTCAAAGAAAAGCTGCGTCGGTCCAAAACCCGTAGGCGAGTGTGGTAGCGCGCTGATAGGCAGCAACGGCAGTCGACACCCGTATTCTAAACACCCGGAGTGGTGGTCCATGCGTAGTCATGAACCGCTGGTGCGCCGGCGCCATGGAGTAGGGTCCGTGTACGTGGATCGCGATGCGCTGTCAGGGCTTGCTCGTTTTCGGCACGCCTTGGCCAGTCTTTGTTCGGGGTGGGCCAGAACTCGTTGTTGCTCTGCATTCCTCCACCTCGCTCCACCGTACTCATTCACTGCTTATTCGACGTACTCAACTCTTTTTTCTCCCAGAACACGGAATGCGCGACCAAGGTGGATCACTATTCTGTCTGAGACGAAGCGTGCGCATGGAGTGAATAAGAATGTGTGCACTCATGGGCATGGAATGGAGCCAGTCCGTCAGAACTTGCCCATGAAGCCGTCCTTCTTGATACGCCTCTTGCTCGTCTTGTAGATGTGTTCGAGCGTCCGCCCAGAAAGCGGCGGACCGCGCGTAGTTCAGCGCCAGCTCTTTCAAGCCGTGCACTGTCGTGCCGTCGTTGTTGACGAACTCTGGAAGCGGAAGAGACTGTGCGACGGCCCGTGCCCGTGTGCCTTGTCCACCGAGAAGGCCGTTTACCGCGTCGAGACTGGAGGAACATGTCGACCAAGAGCAGACAGTCGAACGAGTAGTCGATGGCAGTCCAGTTCGTTAGAGGCCTCAGGTCGGCGAAACAAATTCTTGCGATCAAGAACAGCAGGTTGTACAGACAGATGACGGCCACCACCGTCGTCCATAAGTAATACCAACGACCAGATGGCGACAGAGTCGCGTGCCACAGGTCACTGCAGTCGGTCAATTGTCCAGTCGGTCTCACATACATAGAAGGTGACTCACGGAAGCTGCGCGCTGAGCGTCTCTCTCCACCAGTGGATGGAGTAGCGCTTGTAAATGGAGGACGCGCTGCTGACGTCGTGCGTCCGCCGACTGACGGCGCCGTCAGCGTGCGGCGTCGCGGGCTGCGCTGCGAAGCGGCCGAAGGCGCCAGTCGCGACCGCGCTGTCGCCTCTCGCGGCGCTCTCTGCGCCCGCATCTTCCTGCTGACCCTCCGGCTTCACCGCGTCCTCCTCCTCCTCATCCCCATCTTCGACACTCAGCAGCCAGTTCCGAATGATCTGAGAAGACTGCCTCGCTCCGCACTGCGCGTCAAATGGTGTACATGTACATGTTAACGTCATTGCACAATGCATTACAGGCGCTGACTGGGTCACGGAGCTGCGTGTACAACATACCTACATAAACATATACACGCGTACGGTGTATACGTATGTGAATGCACGTCGTCTCTTCAACTGGAAATGACAGCGTTTATTTGCTATTCCTACAGCCATTACGTAGTTTACGGATCACATGGATCGTAGTACACATGGATCGGACTCCGCTAGAATTGCATATTTGCAAGCAAACAGGCAAACAACTGAGCATGAAACGTGCGTACAAGGGCTGCTACGTATGGAGAGCGGCGATTGGACAGCTACTGATTTACGGTGTGGTCGGCAGGGACTCTGGGAGGGCTGTGCCGGGATTGGATCGGCCCGATGCGCCTCGTGCGATGTGTAGGGCAGAGTGGGCCCGGTGCTTCCCTTTAATACCTGGGAGCAAGCAAACGCCAGACGAGCGCAGCCGCCAGTCGCGACTGTCCGCCACAAGAAGGACCGACGACGCCACAAGGGAGCAGGGCGGCGGGGCGCCCTGGACGAACACTGCGATCATTGAAGCAGCCGGACACAACAACAACAACAACAACAACGGATAAACAACTCAACGCGAATAACGAGCGTTCATTCAGCATCACTGGACTACAGGAGCATTTCATCTTACAGTAGTTGAGCATGCTCTAAACTGCAGCGTGCCAAAAGACCGAGTCACGAGCCGTAGAAATCAAAGGTAAAAGAGAGCAAAACGAACGAACGAACAACAGGCGTGGGCAAAAGGCGGAAGAAGGGCGACAGCACACAAAACTCAGTGGAAGAACTGAGGCGGTACCGCTTGGGAAAGGTGGGCTAGAGCAGAGGACGCTAGTGATGCGGAGGGTAACCAGTTGTCGTCGTCGTCGTGGTCGGTTCTGCCATGGTCGTGGTGATGGTGGTGGTCGTCGTGGTAGGCGGGGTCGTGGTGGTGGTGGTGGCGGTGGAGGTGCAGGGCTGGTAGCCGCGCCGACCGTACGGATAGGGCGGCGGGAGGGGTTGGGGCACGGTTGGGGGGCAGTGGTCCTCGCAAGTGTTGCTGCCGACGCTGTAGAATTTGCCGGGCGCGCAGTAGAAGACCGAGGCGGCATGGGCGGCGCTGCAGTGGTAGTACGCTTCCGAGCAGCGCGTCTTCACGTAGTAGCCGACAGCCTTGTGCGAGCAGTCGAAGTCTGGGGTGGGGGAGTGAGAGGCGTGGCAGGAAGCGACAGGCGGGCGGACGGACGGACAAGCAATGCTCACCGACATCGCCCAGCTCCTCCGCCTGTCCGCCGGTGTCCGAGTCTCCGAAGTCGCAGTTGGCCGGGTCGCCGTCGCAGTCGGCCACGCAGCTCGCGTAGTCGCAGCGGCCGCGCGTCCGGTCGTAGAAGGTGCCGGGCGCGCAGTACTGCGCCTCGGCGAACTTCCGACCCGTGCAGCTCAGGAGGAACGGCTGGCACTTGGCGCCGGGCGGCTCCAGCAACGGCCCCTCCGGCAGGCCGTCGCAGCTCACGCCTACGAGCACGCGCGCGCACACGGAGCGTCAGGAGCGAGCGAGCGAGCGCCAGCGCCAGCGCGGCCGGGCGCAGCTCACGAGGCAGGTGTGGCAGACTGGGGTCGGGCGTCGCGGGCTCCGCCTGCTCCCCGGCGCCCACGTAGACGTGGGTGCCGCCGCACTCGGCCACGAACTTCTCCTCGAGGCACTTGCCGTGAGCCACCGCGTAGCGGAGGTACGACTGCGCGCAGTGGCGCAAGTACGCCACCACGCCCACGCAGCTCACGTAGTCAGAGCCGCAGCCCAGCTGTCGAGACGAGACGAATTCACCGGCGCAAACGAACAACGACAATGAAGCGAAGGCACTGACGTTGAAATCGCCGAATTTGCCGTTGCAGTCGTAGTCGACGGTCTCCGCCGGTGGAGGATCCGCGGCTGTGGTGGTCGAGATGGGGGGTGACGGCGGCGGCGTAACAGCTAAAGTTTCAAACGACTGTGAAAACTGTGGTGCTTGTGCACACCACAGACGACGAGGCCTCACGCTGCGTGTAGGGATAATAAATCGAGGCGCAAGAGACAGCAACGAGAACAGCGCTGACAACAAGGAAGTGCATTTTCTCCAAGAAAGCTGAAAACAAGCTGAAAACTACAACAGAAAGTCTGCCACTGAAGCCAACGAACAAAAAATAGCACAACCAAGGCCAAAGTGCGACAAACAACCGCCATAATAACGCGAGTGAAAGTACAATACGTAAATATTGTAGTTACTGTAGTATTAATTCAAGAAAAGCGTGAATGGGCATTATTTACATATCAAAATTAGCGTAGTAAGATATCTAATTAAAGGAAATGTTATATTTTAAACTTTCTGCGGGATTTCGCTTTTGCTTCCTCAACGGACTCCTAACTCCCAAGGGGAAAAAAACCTTTACCTTTCAATCACCTTTTCTTCCCCCCCCCTCCCCTTTGCTTTTAGGCTTTGCTTAGGCTTAGGCTCATGCCTCGCGTAGGCTTAGGCATATGCATTGCTTAGGCTTGGGCTTAGGCATTTCTTAGGCTTATGGACAACCGTACAATGGTTTGCTAACACTACAGCTGTCCAAAAGGTAAGATTTTCTTAGTTTTAGGCTTTGCTTAGGCTTAGGCTCAGGCTTAGGCTTTTGCTTAGGCTTGGGCTTGCTACACAGGCCACCACACTCACACAGCCACAATGACAATGTAGGCATGGATTAGCTTACCTCCCCCCAAGTCGCTTAATGATGGATTAGCTTTGTTAGAACTGTAGTATTACGGTAACCGCAAGACACAAGGAAATGCCATCTGTGTACATTGTAAATGGTACATATACATTGTAGAGTTGTATGCGGCCTTCAACACTGATTTACAATTCGATCTCAGTATCCACTAACGCCATCACCCAACAGTTTTCCAGTGTAACTATTCTGTGCGGCGGCTTAGTCGATGGTAGGAGACGAAGGGATTTCGGAGCGTGGTTTTTTTCACTTGATTCTTGTAAGCAGAGAAGCGGTAGTACTGGGTATGCAGAAACAGAACCTGTTTTTGTGTAGTGGTTTTTGGGCTTGCCGACTCATTTACACTTCATTCTTCGTGACGCGTCAGTCAGTCAAACGGTTCTAGTGTCGCTTGTCATTCTGTGCGGCGGTTTAGTCTTGTTTTTCCTCTTTGAGGCCGGCCGAGTCTTTGGAATTGGCGTCTTCTGCGATTTGACTGAGCTTTTGCTGGTGGTGGAGACGGTCGCGCTCGAGCGCGGGACACCAGTCGTCCGTGGGTTCCAGGAGCTCGAGCCACGGCTGCAACGGCGCTCTCGTCGCTGCCCGCCCGCCCCCCTCCGCCTGCCTGCCTGCTCGGCTGCGCCGCGCCGCGTTCGAGCCTCCCTCCCTCACCTTTGCCTGTCGCCGGTTGAGGAAGAGCTGGCGAGCGCCGAACGCGCCGATGAAGATGACGGGACTGAAGCGGAAGATGAAGGCGACGATGTCGATCCACCAGGGCCACGTGTAGTCGACGCGTTGGGCGACGCGATCCGAGGACACGACCAGGATCTTCTGCGACGTCTGCAAGCCGTGCAGCGCAAGGTCGTAGAGCGAGTGGCAGATAATCGCCTGCGACGGCGGACGGTCACGCGCGTGTTGCCTCCCACTGGTGGCGCCGGATGCGGGCGGCGGCGTTACCACGAGCAGAAGCGGACTGCCGACCAGCCAGCAGGAGCGCCAGTAGTAGCCGGTGCGGCCAAAGATGTGTGCTACGAAGCTCGTCTTGCGGGGATCCATGCCGCTCATGAACTGGATGTCTTCGACGAAGCTCTGCAATCCGTAGACGTAGCAGACGACGACGAACTCCAAGAAGACGACGAGCATTAGCGAGATGCCGGCGCAGTAGTTGTTGAACAGATCGAAATAGTATCCGCCCGCCTAAAGGAGCCGACGGAGGCGTGTCTGAGATGTGGGCGGGCAGAGCGCGATGGCTGAGAGTGCGTGCACCACCGACCCGCGTCGCCATGATGAGACTCATGAAGAACATGGCGCCGCAGCAGGCGGCGACGGTCATCGCCTTCATCAGACGCGTCCTGCGCAGCTGGGGAAAGCTGTCCATGAGCGCCGTCGTCACCGTCTCGACCATGGCGAACTGAAGGGGGCGGGTGGGCGGGCGGGCGGGCAGATGGCGGCGTGGCGTGGCGTGGCGTGGGCGGTCGCCAGGCCGGGCCGCACCTCGCTGTCGAGGCCGAGGAGAAAGAGCATGAAGAAGAAGAGGATGGCCCAGACGGGCGGCAGCGGCATGTGCAGCACCGCCTCGGGGTAGGTGATGAAGGCGAGGCCGGTGGTCTGCGTCACGACGCGCTTCACCTCGTCCGCGGTCGTGTAGCCCATTTGTCTGGCGAGAGAGCCCAGCGTCGAGAAGATGGCAAAGCCCGCGAACATGCTCGTGCCGCAGTTACTGCAAGTGGTCGATGCGCGCCGACCGCTGGGCGCGCCACCGCTCTGGCGACGCGCACTCACATCACCGAGACGATGATGGCGTCACGGAAGCAGTCGTTGTCGTATCGGTTGTAGCTAGACATCGTCACGAGTCCGCCCAGGCCAGTCGAGAGGCTGTAGAAGATTTGCTGGGCCGCCGCTCTCCACGTCTACACGAGCCGCCTCTCTCTCTACCTCTGTCTGTCGAGCCGCCCGTCGGTGGGCCCAGCGCGAGCATACCTCCGACTTGACAAGGACGGTGAAGTCGGGCTTCAGGTAGTACTCGAGTCCCAGTCCGGATCCTTCGAGCGTAACGCCTCGGACGAGAAGGATGGCTGCAGGGCGAGCAGAACGCTCAGTGCGGCGCGGTGTAGGCGCAGTCGAGTGTGAGGAGGAGGACGTACCTAGAACGACGTAGGGAAAGGTGGCGGTGAAGTAGACGACCTTGCCCGTCGACTCGACGCCGCCCCAGATGCAGAGGAAGATGACGAGCCAGGCGCAGAAGAGGGCGAGCACCAGATGCCACTCGATGCCTCCGATCGACTCGAAACCGTCGCTCTTGTGGAGCACGTACTCGCTGCAGGCAGGCGCGAGGCGCGCTCCTCTGTGGGCGCGACGCTGACGCGGGCTGCTCACGCCCCCTACGTGAAGTACTCCTCGGTGGGAGAGCGCGACTCGTCGGCGACGGGCTTGAGGGCGACGCAGCTGAGGTTGTAGAAGAAGGGCAGACTCGAGTTCCTGTCGCGGCAGTCGTTGTTCATGAAGAGCGAGGTGCAGTTCTTGGTGTTCCAGTCGTTGTCGCAGCGCTTCCACGGCAGCTCGCGCGAGAACGACTGGAAGAAGTAGATGAGCGTCCAGGCGATCACCGTGTTGTAGTAGAACGCGATCGCGAACGAGATCCACACCATGGACCATCCCAGCCCTGTAGGAGGACGAGCGCGCGGTTGCGAGACTGGCCTGGCAGGGAGCGCGAGCGCGAGCGCGAGCGGCAGCGCACCCTGGAGGGCGGGCGCGAGCTTGCCGTAGACGGCCTGTGTTGTGTTCGGCCTACCCAGTCTTATTAATATTCTTGTTGTGTCTTGGTTGTGGCTCGCGCACGTTAGGTCCTGTACACGAGCTTTATTTTCCGTATTGTGTCAACGGAGCGAGACCAAACACCAACTGCCTGGCCTGCGCCAGAGAGGCGAAAACAATCAAGGCGATGGGGCGCAGGCGGCGCCCTTAGACAATAGGCCCGCAAGCAACGCGGGCAACGAGAGGCACAGAGGGGCCAGCGGATGATTGACGGATGGGCGCCACTTGAGGCGCCTTGACGCGCCGACGCTCTGGGTCGCGTACACATTGTAAATAAGAGCGCGAGAGGGCGACGACTACGGTACTTACAATGTATGTCGGATAATACTATCTCCCCCTCCTTTTGTCGCAGCTTTTCAAGGCGAAAAGCGAAGGGGGTTTGCCGAAGTTTGGACGTTGGGAACGACGCGAGACGCTGGTTTGGGGCCAGCCGAATGAGGAGGCTCGGCTGAGATGGCGTGAGAAGACGAATCTTGCGCGCGTTAGATTTGTCGTTGTCAAGGCGATAGGTCATTGTCCAAACGGCAGCGACGCGAATGGGTGCGGACATGGGGACTGCCTTTGAGGACTTGAGAAGGCGGGCGTCGCGTGATAACATGTCGCCAAAGTAAGGTCACGGTTGGTCAAGTGAGGTGGGGAGGTTCTGGGTCTGCAGGAGGGTCGTAGCTGGAGACGTTGGTGGGTCAGCCGACGCGGTTGTCACAGCCGCGGTGGCAGAAGAGGCACTTGAAAGTCATCCTGAGTTGTCTATTAGGAGAGTTAGCTGGGCTGGCAGCGGTAGGAGAGGGCGAGTTGCAGGAACTGGAAGAGAATTCGGATGCCTCAGCCAGCTCTGTCATAGCAGTGAAGGCTTGGGCGCCGTGCTTGATGTACGATTGAAGACTTCGACGCGGCATTCTCTTGTGGGTTATAAAGCGCAACTTGTGGTGCACGATGTTGCGCGCAGACAGAAACTGAGCAAATTCTGTGCTGGCGATTGAGGGCCATTGTCACTGAGGAGGCTGGTGGGGTTGCCAAATGTAGAGAAGATGTCAGCCAGCCAGTTGATGATTGTGCTGGAGGTTGTCTGAGAAGTCAGCAAGACGTTAGGAAATGCAGAGTAGTGATCGATAGCAAACAACAAAACGTTGATGGGAAGGCGCCGTGGCAAATGGGCCAGTGATGTCAATGCTGACGCGTTCCAGGCTGTTGTTGCGGCCGTAGTTGCATGTGCGTGCCTGGTGCAGGCGCTGCTGACTTGTCGCTTTGTTGACAGCCGTTACAGTGTCGGACGAAAGACTCGGCCATGTTGCTCATGCCTGGCCACCAGTAGGACTCACGCAGCTTGCGCTTCATCCGGACGATACCAGGGTGGCCAGTGTGGGCAAGTTGCAGCAGTCGATCGTGTAGAGCCGCTGGGACGACAATGCGGGTATCGTCACGAATCAGCACGCCGTTTTCCACCGAGAGTTGTTGCTGATGCGCAGAAAGGCAAGAGAGCTGTTTGTAGCTCCCTTTTGTGTGGCCAAGACGTTTGCAGATGAGCGCAACGATTGCAGCAGTTGATCATCAGAAGTGGTCTGTTTCAAGTCAGAGAAGGAGAGGCCTTCGACCATAGTTTGCGAACAGTTGGCGCATTGTCGATGTGGTAGGCATCGGACTTCAGCTGGAGACGAGAAAGCCAGTCAGCAACTTTATTGTCAGTGCCTTTTGTGAAGACTGGCGTGTAGTCGAATGCAGCTAGTCGTTGGCACAGCGCTCAAACTTGCGGGATTGACGCTGGTTGGAAGGACGCTTCAGCAGCGTCGTCAGGGCCGCATGGTCAGTCGCAGGGTGAATGGGCGGCCAAGCAAAACTTTTCAAACTTCTCGCAGCCCCAGACGCATGCAAGAGCTTCTCGCTCATTGGTAGCGTAGTTCCGCTCCCTGGGCTGCAGGGTGTGCGAAGCAAAGGCGATGGGAACTCTTTGCCATGCTGGACCTGCAGCAAAACTGCACAACACCGACGTCTGATGAATCGGTTGCTAGGATAGTGGGGCAGTTCGGGTCAAAGATGAAGATGTGGAGCCTCTCAGCAGCCATCTTCTTCAGAGTATCGAAAGATTGCTGGCATGTGCTGTCCACCGAAAGCGGGTATTCTTGCGTGACAGTCGACGTAGTGGCTCGGCTAGTGTAGCCACGTCTTGAGAAAGTCGGAGAAGTAATTGATCATGCCAGGAAACGTTGCACGTGTTTCACGCTGGTTGGAATTGGGCAGTCAAGAATCGGTCGAATATTCTTGGGATCAGGGCGAATCCGACCATTGCCAATGATATGACCCAAGCAGGTGATTTCGCTCGCGCGAAAGACGCATTTTGGCAGTTGAAGACGGAAGTCGTGGCGTTGAGCTTGCTCAGGGTTTTCTGCAGGTTGGCGTCGTGTTCAGCAGCGGTGGCGCCAAAGACGATCAAGTCGTCAACGTAGACCCTGACGCCTGGACAGTCAGCGAGGAGCTGACTGACTTGCTGCTGACAGACGGCTGCAGCGTCTTTGAGGCCCATTGGCATGCGACAGTAGGCAAAGAGGCCCTTATGGGTCAGCGTCGTTGTCAGCCGACGTGATTCGGGAGCCAGTTTGAAGTGGTAGAACGCCGTGCGCAAGTCAGTTTAGAAAAGAAAGCTGCTCCTTTGAGCTCAAGAAACAGCTCTTGAATCGTTGGCAGCGGAAATCGATTGGGCGTGATGTAGCCGTTGAGTGGAGACAGATCCGTTGTCAAACGGAGGCCGCCGTCAGGCTTGCTGACGACGACGAGATGGTGCGCCCAGTCGGACTTGTCGACAGGCTCCCAAACGCCATTTTCGACATCGACTGAATCTCTCGCTCGACTGCTTCACGACGAGAGAGCGGAACAGGGCGCAGCTTTTGAGCGACAGGCTTGGCAGCAGGATCAAGGTAATTGTGTGCTCAAAATCGGGGTAGGTGCCATGTCTGGCGATATCAGAGTTGAGAAAGGTCGAAAGTTGGTCCGCATCAAGGGAAGTGAGCTGTTTGACGCTCATTGTCTCTCCATCGAGACGTAGAGAGAGTCCCTTGATGAGATCCTTGCCGATGACTGAGCAGCAGCTGTCTGGCAGGACGTAGACGGTGCAAGGCGAAGTAGAGCCATTGAAGTGAGCTAGAGCGTTGAACGTGCCCAGCGGCTCTGCCGTTAGAGAACCGTCGAAGTTGCTCAACGAGCCCTGGCACGGCTGCAGCTGGCAGTGAGGTAGCAGCTGACGATGCTGCGAGGCTGTCATGACAGTGACGTCAGAGCCACTATCCACTTCAGCCTTAAACTGGACTGGCGCGTCGGGCGCAGCACAGCTGGAGAGACAATGCAGCAGGTGAAGGTGTCACAAGCGGTGCCAAGCTTCTTGATGGCGGGAGCAGAGGCGGTCAGATGCAAGGCTTTGGTGCGGCGAGTAGAGTGCGCTTTGTCGCCAGCCGACTGGCGCGCCTTGCGTCGACAGCAGCGCTCGAAGTGTCGACAGCAGAGCAGAAGGAGCACGTGCTGTGGAGAGCTGGGCATGTCGAGTCTTGTAGGAGTGCGACGGCTGCCGCAGCCATTGCAAGCGTAGTTCGCTTTTGAAGCAGCATGTCGAGTAGACTGCTTGGTCGCCTGGCTTCGCTGGTTCGCAGGAGCAGGCTGGAAAGCTGCTTTGTGCACTGACGGCGCTGTCTCAGCGCGCAGAGTGGCAGCACTGGCCGCTGCACTCTCGTCAGCTTGCATGATAGCCAGGAATTTGTCGAAGTCGATTTCTGGCTGAGTGAGCAGTTTTTTCTGGGTCGCTGGATCGCGACAGCCAGATGCCAGTTGGATGGCGAGATGGTAGTTCTCTTGCCGGAGAAGTCGCAGTCAGCCATGATCGACCTCAGCGCCATGACGTACTCAATGGCAGTCTCGCTAGAGCCTGGTGGCGGCGCTGGAATTCGAAGTGGGCGGTGATGCGGCTCGTCGGCAGGGTGAAGAGGCTCTTGATGGCGGCAGTGAAGGCGTCTGCGTAGCCGTCTCGATCTGGCTGGCCATCGGGTGCGCCGCAAAGCGCCTCGTACCCTCACTGCGAGCAGCGTAAACAGCAGGGCGTTCTTATCGCGGTCGGTCGCTGGCGGCGGCTGGTGTGGACGGTCGAGCAGGAAGTGAACTGCTTGAAAGTTGCAGCAGGTGGGGAAGCGGAGCGGCGGGTCGCCTGGGTGCTCAAGAACTTGGCTGGGGCCAGCGCGGAGTTCATGTTGCTCGCTTCGCAATGTTGTGTCTTGGTTGTGGCTCGCGCACGTTAGGTCTGTACACGAGCTTTATTTTCGTATTGTGTCACGGAGCGAGACAAACACACTGCTGGCCTGCGCCAGAGAGGCGAAAACAATCAAGGCGATGGGGCGCAGGCGGCGCCCTTAGACAATAGGCCCGCAAGCAACGCGGGCAACGAGAGGCACACAGAGGGGCCAGCGGATGATTGACGGATGGGCGCCACTTGAGGCGCCTTGACGCGCCGACGCTCTGGGTCGCGTACACATTGTAAATACAGAGCGCGCAGCAGGGCGACGACTACGGTACTTACAATGTATGTCCGGATACATCAATTCTCTCTTCAGACCGACTAGTAACGAGTAGGACGGGTCAACAGAAGAGCTGGGTGCTGGCGCGTACGGTATGTGATACAGTGTATAGCGCAGTTCACTGCATCACCCCCCTCTTCATCGGCGGATGCGTACGGCGCCTGGCGGAGGCGAGTAGCGAGCGGGCCGGCGTCCGCGTGTCGTTCGTTGGGACCGGCGCGGCTCTGGAGCGGGCTCGACGTCGGCCGGGTCGTCGTCTGCGCATGTGACGACCGGTCGGGGCGGCACCAGGTGCGGGCGAAGCAGGCGCGCGTTCCACTTCTGTCCGTCGGCGAGGATGTACGTCCAGCGGCCGAGGACGCGCGTCACGGCGAGCGGGTCGCCCCATGTCGGCTCGCCCTTGTAGCAGTGGGGCCGCCTTGTCCGCACTAGATCGCCCACGCCGTAGGGTCCTCGCGTCAGCAAGTTGTCCATGCTGTTGCCGGTATTCGCCTCCTTCTTGGTCTGGGCACCAGCCGAGTCGCCTTCGTCTCGGGCGCTTGTTGGAGTAGTCTTGTTGAACTCGTGCGGCAGGCGCAGTCGTCGGTTCAGCAAGAGCTCGGCTGGGCTTGCCTTGTCGGTGGTTGGCTTCTCAGCTCTGTAGCGTTCGAGGAACGCGTCGATCTTGTCCTCGAAGGGGTCGCGCTCCCTGGAGGTGGCTTGGACGTGGTACTTGAGGCTCCGATTGAACCTTTCCACCAGCCCATTCTCTTGAGGATAGTAGACCGGCGTTCTGTAGTGGTGCACTCCCCTCTTCGTGCAGAAATCTGCAAAGTGCTTGCTGCAGAACTCGGGGCCATTGTCGGTGACTAGTTCGTCAGGGGCGCCGAATCTGCTGAAGACCTTGCCGAGCCAGCGTGTCAGTACTGGCGCGTCGTGCGCTCCCGTCAGCAACACCTCTGGGTAGCCGCTGTAGTAGTCAATGGCGACCACGGCGTACTGCTGGTGTCGTGGCGCGTGACGGAAGGGGCCGGTGACGTCCACGGCCAGCTTGCTCCAGGCGTGCTCAGGCCGCGGGATCTCTCTGACCGGCGGCTGCTTCTTACTGCGAGACTTGTCGCTGTCCTGACAGCCTTGGCACGTCTTGATGAAGCCTTCGATCGTGGTGGCCATGCCCGGCCACCAGTATGTCTCGCGCATCTTTGCCTTCGCTCGGACGATGCCTGGGTGTCCGCGGTGAGCCGCGTCGAGCAGGCGCATTCGTCGCGTTGGCGGCACGACCAAGACAGGACCTCGGAAGAGCGCGCCTCGCTCTTCGGTCAGTTCGGCCCGCAGCGCGTGGTAGGGCTTGAGCTCTGCGTTGATCCTGGCTGCCGATGGCCAACCAGTTCTCACGTGGCGTAGCACGGTTGCCAACAGCGGGTCGGCCGCTGTCTCTTTGGCAAAGTCCTTGACATTGAAGCCCTCGGCTGTCGCCATGCAGATGGTGTGCTGCTGGTCGATGTCTACCTCGACCTGGAGCTCCTTTGCCTTAAGGGCCAGGCGAGACAGCGCGTCAGCCACGAGGTTTTCTACGCCAGGTCGGTGCTCCACTGTGTAGTCAAAATGGCTCAGCCTCTCACGCCAGCGGTCGAACTTTCCAGTCTTGCGGCCGCTGCCACGCTGCGTCAGGATGGACTGAAGGCTCTCATGGTCCGTCCTGAGTGTAAACTGTCGTCCGAGCAAGAAGTCCTGGAAGTGTTCGCACGCCCACAAGCATCCCAGGGCTTCACGTTCGTTTGCTGCGTAGTTTCTCTCGCGGCCTTCGAGGGTTCGGCTGGCGAACTTGACTGGGCGCTCTTCGCTGCCTTGCATCTGGCTGAGGACGGCGCCTAGGCCGACGTTTGAGGCGTCGGTCGTCACGAAGGTAGGCGCGTCTGGGTCGTAGACGGCCAGCTTGAGATTGTCGGAGATGCTGGCCTTTATGACCTTGAAGCTGCGCTCGGCGTCCGGCGACCACTTGATCTGGCCTGTTGCATTGCCCCTCGTCATCTCGCGAAGAGGCTCGGCGAGCGTAGCGAAGTCTGCCACAAAGTCGACATAGTAGTTTGCCATACCCAGGAAGGATCGGATGGCCTTGACTGTCGTCGGTCGTGGCATGTCTCTGATGGCCGCGACGTTTTCTGGGCTGGGCTGGATGCCGTCGTTGCTGACGTTGTGGCCCAAGAAGGTCGTGCTGCTGACGCTGAAGAGGCACTTCTTCCAATTCAGCCGGAAGCCAAAGTCTTGCAGGCGTCCAAGCACGGCCTCCAAGCATCTGTCGTGCTCAGCCTGGGTGGCAGCGTAGATGAGCACGTCGTCGATGTAGGCCATGCATCCGTTGATGCCGCTCAAGGCCTGGGACACTGTCTGCTGGAACACTGCGGCTGAGTCCGTGAGTCCCATTGGCAGGCGCTTGTAGCGACGGAGGCCTTTTGGCGTTGCAGTGGTGGTCAGGTGCCGACTCGCCTCGTCGATCTCGACGTGGAAGTAGCCCTTGCGTAGGTCCAGCTTGCTGAACATCTGCGCTCCGCGCAGCTCCAGGAACAGGTCTTGTATCCTGGGCAAGGGGTGTCGCACCGGCACGACCGCCTTGTTCAGCGCCGTAAGGTCCGTAGTGATTCTCGCGCCGCCGTCTGGCTTGCGCACTGCCACCAGCGGGTGGACCCACTCGGAGGGCCCAACGACGGGCTCCCAGATGTCTTGCCTGTCCATCTCATCGATTTCCGTGTCGACGGCCTCACGGTAGGCGATCGGCACTGGTCGCGTTCGGCAGGCGACTGGTTTCGCGTCCGGCCTGATGGTGATGGAGTGTTTGAAGTCGGGCACTTTGCCGATGCCCTCCGCGGCCAGCTCGGGGAACTTCTCACGCAGTGCCTGCTCTCGGCCTTGCTGGATCGCAGGCTTGTCCGCCCTGCGCGTCTTTATGGGCTTCACTGCTGATCGGACGACCTTGGCTTCACCGTCGATGATGAGCCCTAGGGCGACAATGGCGTCAGCGCCGAAGCAGGTTGGCACTTCTCGGCTGGAGACGTAGAAGTCGAGGAGGTGGTCCTCGCTGCAATGCCGAACCTTAACGGTGAGGAAGCCCAGTGTGCCGCGTAGCGGCGAGAAGTCGAAGTTGTGGATAGCGACTGTCGGCTTCTTCAGCGGGACGTCCTTGAAGAAGGCGTCGTAGTGGGCCTTGGCCAGGTAGCTGACGTCGGCGCCGCTGTCAACGATCGCTGTGATCTTGTGCGACGCGCCAGACGTGTCCACGATGTCGAAGCAGCTCGTGAATGGCTTGTCGACGCTGAAGCCGGTGCTGGCGATGACGACCGCCCTGACGGTCGCGCTGTCGGTCGACGTCGTCGGCGCCGTCACATCGCGAAGCATCCGGCGTCGACCTCTGGCCTTGCCTTTTCCTCGGGCGCCGCCGCTGCTCGATGCGCCCTGGCCGCTCCTACAAGCCTTGGCGAGGTGACCCTTGCGGTTGCAGTTGTAGCATTCCATGTCCTCGGCCCAGCAGGCGGCGCCGTCTTCGTGGGCGGGTCCTCCGCAGTTGCCGCACTGCTGCCGTTGCCGGTACTGCGCTGACCGCGTGGTCGTCCTCGTCGCGCCCCGCGCTCGTCCTCGTCCGCGTCCGCCTACTGCGCCGACTCGTGCGCTCGAAGGTTCTCGCAGCGCGTTGATGCTTGCAGACGAGATCTCTTCCGTCTGCAGGATCTTGATGTAGTCGGCCAGCTGCACCGTCGTCTTGCTCAGCATCTCCTTCTGGGCGGTCTTGCTGTAGCAGTTCTGGGCGAGGATGAGGGCGAGGTCTCGCTCGTCGTCGAAGCCCGTGTAGTCGCAGTCCGCCTGTAGCCGTCTCAAGCGCGCGACGTACTCGTTGCTTGTCTCTTGCGGCTCTTGTCTGCAAGAGCGCAACTTGTGGAACGCCAGTGCCGGAAGCACCGGCTCTCCCAGGATCTCGCCGATGGCCGCGACGTAGTTCTCGTGGCTGAGGCTGTCGGCCTGTCTGGCCCGCGGGTCGGTCTCCCATCGGCGTACTCCTTCGGCTCCGAGGTAGGAGAAGAGCAGCTGGTTCTTCGCCTTGTCTGCGATTGCGGCGTCTCGCTCGATGAGGCTGACCATGGTGTCGAAGCGCCGCCTCCACGTTGGCCACCTCGGCGGCTGCTCGCCCGGGTGGCTCCAGTAGAGCTCGAGCGGGGCGATCGGCAGCTTCGCCGACGCCATCTCTTGCCGCTGCGTCCTCGTAGCCGGCGGAAGGTCCGAACAAGAGCCGCTTCGCCACTTGGAGTGGAAATCCAATGGGCTCTGCCCGCGTAGGTTCGAATCCTGCTCGCTTCGCCACTTGTTGTGTTCGGCCTACCCAGTCTTATTAATATTCTCTCTTCAGACCGACTAGTAACGAGTAGGACGGGTCAACAGAAGAGCTGGGTGCTGGCGCGTACGGTATGTGATACAGTGTATAGCGCAGTTCACTGCAGCCTGCGGTCCGCAGCTGCTGTACTGGCCGAGCAGCACCTCGAGGTAGAAGCCGGGCACGCCGAGCACGAGCAGGCACACCAGGTAGGGGATGAGGAAGGAGCCTCCGCCGTTCGCGTAGACGAGGTAGGGGAAGCGCCAGACGTTGCCCAGGCCCACCGCGTAGCCGACGCACGAGAGGACGAACTCGAGCTGGCCCGACCAGTGGCCTCGCGACGCGTCCACCAGCGTGATCGCAGACGCCGACGGAGCCGCCGCCTCGTCCGCCGCCGCCTCGCTCGTGATGCTGCCGTCCTTGTGGAGGTGGCGCTTGGGACTGCTGCCGCTCGGCGTCAAGTCCGTTGAGAACATGGCTCTGGCGCTCTCTTTAGTGCTCGTTAGACAAACTAGTAGTACTGCTTTTCACACGACACTCAAAGCCGTTTACAACGAAGGGAAACACTGCTAGGAATTTCTGTTGACCACTTCCATTGTTTGACTCCGCGGCCTTTACGAATGGAATGGCACACATGCAGTCAGCCACAATGATATCTGATGCCAAATGTACCTTCTTGCACTTGTGCAGGCGGATACGATAAGTCGATGTGTACATGCAAAGACAGTACGTACGTTGAACGGATTGCTGTAGACCCGATCGGACTTTGGCGAGTGTACTCATTAACTGCATATTCGACGTACTGAACGCTTTTCTTCCATAACACGGACTGTGACGAAGGTTGATCACTATTCTGTCTGAGACGAGGAGTGCACACGGGCGGAGTGAGTAAGACCGTGAGCGAGTATGAACGTTCGTGTGTGCACTCGTGCGTGTCCATGGAATGGAGCCAGTCCGTCAGAACTTGCCCATGAAGCAGTCCTTCTTTATGCGCCTCTTGCTCGTCTTGTAGATGTGTTCGAGGCGCGTGACTCGCTTCTTCGTCTCGGCGGACACGCGGTCGAAGTCGCGGTAGAGCTCGTCCAGACGCCGACTGAACGCGGCCGCCTTCGCCGACGTCTGGTCGAGCAGCTGCTCCGCCGACCGCAAGCCTCCGGCCGCCGCCGCCGCCGCCGCGTCGCGTCTTTCCTTCTCGACGTCGATGAGTCCGTCTTTCGCCAGGATCTCTCGGCCTGCGCAGCGGCGAACTCGCACGGATATGTTGCTGGCCGATGGTGCCCACCTCTGGCGAGCATGATTCTCTTGGTGTCGGGATAGTCGGCGAGCGTCTCCTGCAGGTCGTCCTTGGAGAGTACGAACAGGTCGGAGAAGCCGACCGAGCGGACGGCCGCTGTACGCTTGTTGCCGTTCTTGTTGCCAGCGATGTCGAGGACGCTGAGCTCGCCGAAGACGCTACCCTCCTTCAGGGTCACGAACACCGTCGTGCCGTCTTCGCCGACCACGTTCAGCATGCCGCGCTTCACGATGTACAGCTCCTACGCGTACCGTGGGAACTCGTCAAGCGGTGATTGAGTGAGTGAGTGCGTCGTCGACCTTGCCTACCTTGCCGACGTCTCCCTTCCTGCAGATGTATTCACCGGGACTGTAGACCTGGAGGTGCAGCTTGACCACCAGCTCGGCAAGGAGGCCAGGCTCGCAGTCCTGCACGAACGAGTCGCCCGCTACCGGAAGACTTGCGCGTTGACGCACGCTTGCGCGCGCACGAGACCTGGAAGATGCGGACGCGGCGCAAGGTGTCTAGGTGGACTTGAATGGCGATTTCGGCGCGAATCTTGGTGGGCAGCGCGCCGAGCACGGCCTGCTCGTCGAGCGCCTGCTTCTGTGTCCAGATGTAGTTGAACCAGCGAATGACCCGCTTCTGCAGGCCGGCGTCCACTTTGCGGTACTCCATGTACTGCTTGGCGCCGTCCAGGCGCTCGTCCAACTCCGCGCGCACGGCGTTCATGTTCGAGATCATGCTCGACACCGTTCCTGAGCGTAGTTCGCCCCGCTGCGTGTACACTCCGCTAATCCGACTGCAGCTCACCCACGATGGCAGCGAAAATGAGAAGGCCGATCAGAATGTCGACGATAACAAAAAGAAATTGCTCGTTTTCTTGTGGAGCAACCTGCGGCATGTCAGTCAGGGTGTCAGAGGAGACGAGGGCATGCTGTGCCGACCCACCTGTTCGCCGAGCGTCGTGAGCGTCAGGGCGGACCAGTAGATGGCGAAGGTGTATTGTCGCGTAAAGTTGGAGAAGAGGACGGAGTGCATGCGCTGCGTGTCGTTGTCCGCTTCCCACCAGTAACGGCACACACAGCGGTCGAGAATCTGGTGCTTGGTGCGGTTGTAGACGTCGCCGTCGTGCGCCAGGAGCCACAGAGACGCGTTCGGTTCGGCACAGGCCGCGTCGCTGCCAGCTCGCTCGCCGTAGTACAGACAGCCCGCCTCCCACACGTCACAGTTGGGGAGAATCGGCTGCAGAATTTTTCGGTACTGGAACTGCCAGCTCTGGCCTCGTTCTACAGCGATGATCGTGGCGACCACCAGGCGAGCGATAGAGCAGCGCGCACGCTCACCGTCAATGTTGTAGCGGTTGCTGATGAGAAAGTAGATGGCGCCATTCCAGTGGAAGATGATGAAGACCACCGTGACCATGCGGAGAATGCGGAAGAGGTTGGGCAAGTCGGTGCTGGCCTCTGTGCGCTCGCTGAACTCGTTCAGCCGGTAGCAGCGCAGGAGGCGGTTCATACGCAGCAGAGGCCAGGCGCCCTCCCAGCTCCAGGCGAAGGCCCAGCACAGCGACTCGAGTGGCGCCAGCGACGTCGCGTCCGCCCAGAAAGCGGCGGACCGCGCGTAGTTCCGCGCCAGCTCTTTCAAGCCGTGCACTGTCGTGCCGTCGTTGTTGACGAACTCTGGAACCGGAAGAGACTGCGCGACGGCCCGTGCCCGTGTGGCTTGTCCACCGAGAAGGCCGTTTACCGCGTCGAGACTGGAGGAACATGTCGACCAAGAGCAGACAGTCGAACGAGTAGTCGATGGCAGTCCAGTTCGTTAGAGGCCTCAGGTCGGCGAAACAAATTCTTGCGATCAAGAACAGCAGGTTGTACAGACAGATGACGGCCACCACCGTCGTCCATAAGTAATACCAACGACCAGATGGCGACAGAGTCGCGTGCCACAGGTCACTGCAGTCGGTCAATTGTCCAGTCGGTCTCACATACATAGAAGGTGACTCACGGAAGCTGCGCGCTGAGCGTCTCTCTCCACCAGTGGATGGAGTAGCGCTTGTAAATGGAGGACGCGCTGCTGACGTCGTGCGTCAGCCGACTGACGGCGCCGTCAGCGTGCGGCGTCGCGGGCTGCGCTGCGAAGCGGCCGAAGGCGCCAGTCGCGACCGCGCTGTCGCCTCTCGCGGCGCTCTCTGCGCCCGCATATTCCTGCTGACCCTCCGACTTCACCGCGTCCTCCTCCTCATCCCCATCTTCGACACTCAGCAGCCAGTTCCGAATGATCTGAGAAGACTGCCTAGCTCCACACTGCGCGTCAAGTGGTGTACATGTACCGTCATTGTACATTGTGCAATGTACAATCTATTACTACAGGTCACGGAGCTGCGTGTACAACACGTTTAAGTTGCTGTTCTAGCAGCCATTACACAGTTTACGACTTACACATCGATCGGGCTCTGCTATAATTGCGTATTTGTGAGCAAAGAAAGAGGCACAGAAGTGAGTATGAAACGTGCGTACAAGTGCTGCGTTGACGACGGAAGTAAACTTCGTTTTGGGGTTGACGCCATCTTGGGCGTCGAGGGGCGGTGAGGCGTCGGCTTCGTCGTTGGCAGGAGGCTCGACCTCGATGCTTCGGTTCGCGTTGCCCTCTTCCAACTTATGCTCCATATTGGCCGTCGTTGCAACAGTCAGTTTGTTCGGCGTGAGCGCGGTCCGGTGTGTATGTGGTGAAGTGTGTGCGCGCCCTCTGCGCGTCCCATCCAACGTCGCCGCGGTGCGAAGTCGAGAGACCGTTTCTATGGACACGCTCAAAAGCGACCATTAGCCTCAGCCGGCCACAGCCCTCGGCCTCAATTTGTTAGCTGACGCCGGAAGCGACGAGTCGTGTTTAGGCGAAATTAGGAGGGAGAAATCGATGTGACGGAGGGATTCGAGCGTGTTCGAGCGCGAGAGCCCTCGAGTGCCTTCCAGCGCTGCTAGTCGGCGCACGCGCTTCGCTGGACGCGTCGAAGCTCGTCGGCGGTAATGAAGCCCTTTCACGGAGCCGGCTCGCGGCCCCAGTCGACCGGAAGGAAGCGGGCGGGCAATACGGAGCGGAAAATGAAAGCTCCCAGGACGGAGCAAACAGCGCGATTGTGAGTCGTGCGCCGCAGCGCCTCGCTCTCTTGCTCTAATGGACGAGCGCGCCTTGGCGCCATGCCAGCCTCCTCCTCCTCCTCCTCCTCCGCGCCCTCTCGCAGTCTCCCTCACCGTCGACGTACGCTGCTGCATTCGTCGCTGTCGTCTCTGTGTGTACGCACATTCCGCCACTGCGCCCCCGAGTCGCGTCGCTCGTTTCCATTCGGCATCAGATTGCCCCAAGCCTTTCGGCCTTGCCGTCAGCCAGCCCAGAGCCATGCCGTCTTGGCACCGACTGGCTGAAAGCGACAAGGCCGTTGGACGCCATCCGCAGCCCATTTCGGTCTCGGTTCGCCGATACCGTACCGTCCCACGACACCGCCTGTCTCTTGCCGATCGACTGCCTCCGTGTGAACGCCGCAGACAACGCGAGGACGGCACGGAGGCCGAAACACGGTAGGGCAAGGGTAATTCTTAAGCAGGACTGCGGTCGTTCCGCCTGACTGTTTATTATTGGCAGACTGCCGGTTCTCACTCAGTCTGACCCCCGACTGCCGCTCGAGCTGAGGGCGCCGCCCTCCTCTTCCTCGCCCTCTCTCGGCATAAAAGAACTACCTACACATGTCGTTGGCGTAAGTAAACACAACCCAGCCAGAGCGACGCTGGCTTTTGGGGGCTAGTCGACCTCGCTCGCCTCGCATCCTCCCCGGCGTGGCAGCGTCGGCGCCGCAACGCAATGCTCGACTGCTCGTCCTGGCCTGGAGGCGGCGGCGTCGCGGCAAGGCCCAGCTGAGCTCCACGGGCCGACAGTAGCGGCGATTCCGACTCGCCTCCCTCCATTCCATCCCCTCCTGACGGATGACTGCTGGGCCTCGTCAAACACGCTTCGCCTGCCTAACAGCTGCCGCCGGCCGGGTCGGCGTTGCAGGTTCCCTCTCTCCCTCTCTCGCCCTCTTCCCTTCCGCCCCCTCCCTCTTCCCCCATTCACCTCCCCTCTTTCTAGGCGCGGACATTGTCGGTCGTTTCGTCTAGGCCGCCGCCAGTGGCTCGCGCGACGCCGACATCGTCGTCGTCCTCGCCGCTTTTACGAGTAGCCCTCCCTGCCACTCCGCCGACGCGGCCGCAGCCACCGGCAGGCAGACTGCCTTTGTGTTTCGTTGCGTGGTGCCATTGTTGATTCGGAGGGCCGGTCGGCAGCCACGGCTAGCGCCCTGCTGGAGGCAACCCAGGCAGGATTCGTTTTTCCATTCGCACTCCCACCCTGCCTCCTCATTTCCTCCGCCGTCGCCGCGACCAGCGCCTACGCTGCTGCAGCGTCCGCATTTCTCCAGTTCGGCCCCCTCTCCGTCCCTTTCGCGTCTCGCCGCGCTACCGACGCCAACCAGCGGCAGCAACGGCGGCGACGGCGTCCATCGACTTGGGCGCCGCGCAGCGCCGCCGGCGGCAGCGCCGAGCCAAGCGAGCGTCAGTCGTAGTCGAACGCTGGTCGGCAGTCGACGCGCGTACGCTGCCGCCGCCACGGACGTTGCTCGCTCGCGCCGCTGAGCCGGCCGCCACGCCGCGCCACGCCGGCAGGACAACTTTACACACACGTCGTCGGATGACTTGCCGGCCGATTCGCGTGCGCGCGCTCCGCAGCCACCGCAGTCGCATCGCGCCCATCGCGCCGCCGCTGTCGGCGCGCCGCCGTCGGCCAGAAAAGCCGCACCCTTCAATCATTGTCTGCTGCCTCGACAATATACGACTGCCGCCGGCTGCGGCGATTCAAAGAGACACCGTGCCGTGTGAGAGCGCATTCGAGCGTGGAGGCGCCGACAAGAGCGGAGAGCGACGGATGGACGTCGTCGAATGGCTGTGTCGACGACGGGATGCCGGCGGCTCGTCGCCTGGAACTTGGTCTCAAACCTTGAGTCGTGGCCCAGTTCGGTTCTTGTCACCGACTGGGCCCAAGAACTAGGTGAGCAAAGTTTCAGGTGCGGGAGCCGCCGCGAGGCGCACTACCGCACCGCGTGCACAGAACAGGGTGAGTCACCACTACATCGCACCACCTTTGAATGAGAGCCTACAATGCAGACGCTGCGTTACATGTACAGAGTACGAGTACACACAGTACCCACAAAAACAAATACCGTTACCACGAAATTTACATTACCGTAACCGCGTTTGTCCAGCTGTTCGAGGAATAAAGTCATCGGACCACACGGAATCAGCTGATTTAGGCATGTCAGCAGTGTGACTCAGCAATGTTTGCGGTTACTAAGGAGAAACTGTATGCAGTAGTGAACGCTCTCTCGCTCCGTGATTAGCGTGCGTTTCATAACTTGCCATTTTAGTTACGATTCGAATAGAAACGTAGCTATCGAACGTAATCTGGTTCTTTGTGGTGCGAAAATACACTACACATCACAGGTTCGGCAAAACTACACGTCACACTACGTGCGTCTGTGAGAGCGTGACGTAAGGAAGAATCTGTGGAGCAGCTCCATTTACTACTGGTACTGGACTGGATCCGAAAATTGCTGTACGTAGTCCATGTTGCACGCATTCACATACCGATGACGACAAGAAGCCGATGACGCTAGAGGGTCGCGGCGACGCGGACAGGACAGTACAAGAGACAAGACGCAGGAATGATGCAGAGAGCCCGAGGGACAGGGAACCTTTTCTCTTCAGTAGTACGGAATCTCCTGTTGCACCCACTGAATGTAGTCGTAGACGACGGAGCGGAAGTTCTTGTAGCAGCCGTGGACGATGTCGTACATGTACTTGGCGGCCTCGGGTTCGGTGGCGTGGGGGGAGAAGCGGGCGCGGAGCTGCTGCACGGTCTTGCCGCGGAAGCAGGGCAGGCCCGTGTCGAGCATGGGCGAGACCAAGGCGAGCACGGCGTCGCGGTGCGGCCTGGCCGCCAGATAGCCGCGCACGCAGAGGTCGCAGAAGTAGCGGAACGGCTCCGCCTCGATGTCGCCCCCCATGAGCGCGACCATCTCGGCGCTGAGCTTGAAGTCGGGCTCGAAGCCGATATTGCCGCCGGGCGAGCTCTCGAACATGAAGCCGAAGTCGATGTGGACGATGCGGCCGTCGGCGTCGACCATGATGTTGCCGTTGTGGCGGTCCTTGATCTGGAGCAGGAAGCTGAACACGCTGTACGCGGCCATGCTCTGGACGAAGTTCCGTCGCGCCCTCTGGAACGCCTCGGTGCGCATGTCACCGTAGCGAGAGACGAAGTACTCGAGCAGGCCTGCCAGCCACGCTCAGCGAGTTGAGTGCGCGCGAGTGTCAACTGAACGCTGTCGCGCACCGAAGTCGGTCTTGCGGCCGAGGTCGTCCCTGGAGCTGGCGTTGGGCACGCACTCGATGACCGCGCAGCCCGGCGCCGTCGTCACGACTCGGTAGGGACACAGGTACAACTCCAGACCCACGGACTGGAAGACGTTCTTGAACAACGTCATGATCTGCAGCGCCAGCACGTCCTGCAACCAAGCACACGGACGCCAACAGTGTCGACAACAGCGACGTCGAATTCTCGCAGCGCCTGCCTGTCGACAGTCGTCGCCGACTTTGAAAATGGCCGCTTGCCAGTACTGGACCGGCGTTGTCGGCGGCGACGACTCTTCGTGCTCGTCCGCTGCCGGGCGAGAATCCTGGCGGGGCTTCTGATGGACGACCGGACTGACGTCACCGGCCATTCCGCGGCGCTCCACTTCGTGCACGCCGCAACGCTCCACCTTGAACTTGGCCAGGTAGGGCGCCTTCGCCGCGCTACAAGCCCAACATTATCGCACGGCGATTAGGCAGAGAGGGGCGTGTACCTCTGCATGGGCGTTGCCGACTGGTAGTCGATTTGCGTGACGATCGCCTCTGGATTGGAGGGCAGATAGCAGGCGGTCTCCAGCTTGATCTTGCCGAACGCTTTCAGAGCCGCCGCTTTGCGGGGGCCGCCCTTGGGAAAGGGTTTGATGACGGCCGAGACGTTGGTGATCTCGTGGAAGAAGCCGAACTCGCGCTCGTGGAACGCCAGCGCCTCTCCGCACAACCGACTCATAATCTAATCCCGTCGAAGTCAGCAACCGCTGCTCCAGTGGCGCACACAGGGCCGACGAACCTGCTCGGAAATGTAGACGAGAGGCTCGTAGAGGACGGGGTCTTTGACCTTGCTGTCGTCGTCCAAGAACATGTTCGTCTTCATGTTCCACAGCAGCTGGTGCGCCATCAGCTGCGACCGCTGGGCCATGTCCAGTATGAACTCCGTCACGTAGCCCATCTGAGCGCTGAGCGCATCCACAACGGCAGTCCAGTCGTCAGGCGCGGGCTCTCCCTTACCGCGTCGTGCCTGACGGCCTGGACGATCTGTGGAATGTAGGAGAGGAGGACGTCGGCGCCGTACTGTCGCAGTACGCGGACGGCGTACTGGGCGCTGAGCGGATGCGCCGGGTACTGGCGGGGACAGAAGAAGGCGAGCGCCGACATGGGTGGCACCGGCGCCCACGTCAGCATGTGCGTCAGCTGCGCGCAAAAACCGTTGTCGTCGCCGCCGTCGTCAGCGACACGCGCACGCCCACCTCCGGGGCGTCCGTCTCGAAGCAGTTGATATCGGCCACCAGATAGTGGAGCGCCTCGGGAATGTGGGACACGAGGTGGGGCTGCAGTCGGACGAGCCGCGACAGCTCCGTGCTGGCCGCCTCGCTGTTCTTGAAGCGGACGGGTATGTGGACGGCGACGGCGGGACAGAGGCGCCAGGCGATGCGCGTGCTCTCGCGCAGCTGGCGCTCCTCGTTGGCCGGCACGAGCGTCTTCTGGCGCCAGTCCAGCACCGCCCACAGCCCCTCCACGGACGCCGCCAGCTCCGCCGACGCCTGCGGGTTCAGCCATGTCGACAGGCGCTCGATTTCCATCGCCTAACCCGAGAAAGCCGTCGGCACAACTGTGAACATCGAATGAGCGCCCACTGCAGGCAGAACTCACAAGCAAGGCGAGCAGCAGATTCCTTCTTCGCATGAAGTCCTTCATAACTCGCTCGTTGCGCACCTTGGCGTCGGCGGTAGCCGGGGACCGCCGTGCATCCGCTTCCGCTGAAACGGAACAGGAAAATTGAAATGCTTGCCGACGAACTGAAGTCAGAACCTGATATGGACGGAAGAATGGCGCCTTGCTTCGAGACGATCGAAGGCGTCTGCGTCCTGAGACTGCGGCTCAGGCTTCCCGAGTGCCAGGTCGCGTGCTGCTGCTGCAGTCGAACCACTGACGAGACGGGCAGCGTGAGAGCGTCGCGACTGACGGCGGCCGTGGAGTCGACGGGAACGCTGTACGAGTACTCGTAGGGCACCTGCGCCAGCGAAGTCGTGTCCTCTAAACGGCAATAGACCAATCCTCGCGATACATCCAACTATTGTATATGTATATATTGTATATGTATGTACTATTGGCTGTCTGCCTGCGTCGATCCAACCACCTGTGTAGGCCTGCTGCATCTCTTTTGTCAGGTACTTTCGATCGGCGTAGAGCAGATTCCAAAACTTCACCAGAGAAGTGAGATCCGAGCGCAGGGCGTCTAGACTCTGCGTGGGGCAGCTGACCGGCTGGCTGAAGTTGCCGACCCCTGCACTGCTTTCAGCGCGCGCAGCGCTTCGCGCGCGCACGCACGCGAAATAGTCGAGCGCGGCGGCGTAGAGGCGCTGACGGAGCGACTTCTTCGTCGCTCCCGACGGCATCTGGGCGGCGTGCAGCAGAGAGAAGGCGGCGCGCAGGAGGGCGAAGCGGACGCCGACGGCTGCGATGTCGCGACTGATGCGCGCCTCTCGCGGCTGCTGCCGACTGCGCTTCGTGGACGCGCCGCAGCCGACGCCCACGTCGCGCGGCAGCGTCTCGACGAGCAGCAGGGCGAACAGCTCCAGCTGCTCCTCGCTGCGCGATTTCGCCACCTCCACTCGCTCCGCCAGGTACTAGGAGGCAGCGTTCCCTGCCTGGCACAGCAAGCCGCCAGGGAGGTACAGGTTGTCGGGCTACCTGAACCCAGGCCGCGTGCGCGTCCAAGTGAGGAGGCGGGTGAGGAGCCAATTTGGCGGTGGGTCCGGCGGCCAGGGGACTCGTGCGGTGCACGTCGGGACGGAACATGCCCAGTCCCAGCTGCATCGCGCTCTTCCACGCGTTCGACACCTCGTGAAGCAGCTGCCGGCAGGCGCGGTGCGCATGAGCGTCCGACAGACACAGACCTCGGCCAAAGGGAGCCAACCTCGACTTGGTCCTCCGCCTTCGTGACGGCAATCCAATTCCAGCACACCGTAGCCAGTTCCACCGTCGACAAATTGAAGCAGCGAACCGGGGCCATGCACACCGCTTGTAGGAGGCGACGATCCATGTCTAGAACCGACAATGCCGATGATAACGTCTTTGCTGTGAAGCGAATAGTCAGTAGAGGGCGTGCGTACCCTTGCATCTGAGCAGAAGCGCCGTGGCAGTCATGAGGCGCCTCGGCAATTGCTGCATGTCGGCCGCTTTGCAGGCGGCTTCCAACTGCCCGATGACGGTCGAGGTGGCCGGCAGACCGACTCCGTCGACGTTGTCGAGTATCGCATCCGCCTGTAAGTAGCACTCTTGAAGTCGCCAAAAGCGCGACGACAACGACCGCAGCGCAACCTGTCCCATGTAGAAGCTCTTGAGATAGAGCGACGACAGGTACTGCGCCGACAATGGGGAGCCGCACAAGGGGCCGCTGGACGTGGACGCCGACTTGAGCAAGGAGTCGATGGTCATGGACAGCGCCGCCTCCGCGCCTCCGCCGCCGCGGACGGTGGGTCGGCGAGCGTGCAGCTCCCGAGAGTACCTCTGCAAAAGGCGAGGTCGTCTGCCTGCACCTGAGCGACGCAAGTCGGACCGCACCTGAAGGTGTGCGACCGTGGTGGCGGGAGCCCACTTGATCGCCTCCTGCAGGACCTGCTGGCAGCGCTCGGCGAAGGAGTTGGCGATCTCGAGACGGCCCTTGCTCGTGTCCTGCAGCGTGATCTTCAGATTGTCCGTGCCCTCGACGGCCAGCGTGGGCGGCGCGCCGCCCTCCTGCTCGTCCAGAGACAGCGACACGCGCACGAGCTCCAGAAGACGCAGCGCCGTCGTCAGCACGCGACCGTTCCACAGCAGGTGCGGGAACTTGGTCGTCAGCACGCTCAGACAGCGGTCGGCCGTCTTGCGCACCTGCAAGGGTGACCAGCTCGACAGGGTGGCATTTCGGCGCGTTCTTGGCGTGGGGGCGCGCGCCTCTTTGAGCGTGTGATTGAACTGGACGAGCAGGAACTGCGCCTGGGAGACGAGCTCCGCCTCCAGGACGACGTCGTTGCGCCTGCCCTGCACCGCCTCCGTGTACAGCGCGAAGACGCGCTCGGTGGTCGCCAGCAGGCACTTGTACATGCCGGCCTTGTCTTTTAGCACACTCCTGAAGTTACACACAGCCACAACGTGTGCGCTGTGGTTGTTGTGAGGCGAGCACGGACTTTTCTGCCAGACACTTGAATATTTGCTGGGGTCCGTCGACGCGCTGTCCGTGCACGACGCGCAGGGACTCCATCTTGAAGACGGTGAGCAGGTAGAAGCAGTGGAAGTACTCCATTCGGTTCACCAGGGCCGCCACCTCCGCAGGCTGCCTCAGGCCAGACAAGATCGCGTTCCGCAATTCTTGCACGTCCACCTGGAAAGCGTGCGTCGTCCGCGTGGCGCCGGCGAACCACGCAGCCCCTCCCACCGACCTGGGTGGTCGTCTGGCCGCTGAGGACGGCGCTGGACATGAGCTCGGAGCGGAGGTCCTCCTGCGCGGCCAGCACGGGGCTCTTGGCCGCAATCCGACACACGGCCACGAACCAGGCGTCCGGCCAGGGCCCTGTCACCAGCGACGCCGCTCTCGACGCAACCAACGCAAGGCGACACTGAGAACTCCGAGCCCTACCCGAGTTCGGTTCCACGAATCCAACCAAGACGCACTGGAACCAGAAGTCGCAGAAGAGATTCCGAACGCGGGCGCCCACGTTCGACGCGTCGAGCGGGTCGAGCCTTTCCAGCAGCGCGGCGACCACTGGCAGTAGGACGCCCATGTTGGCCGCTTTGCCGAAACTCCGCGACTCCTACACAAATTCCTCCTACGCTCCTAGCTCCCGCGACTTGACTACAATGCAACGCACGCTGGGCAGACTCTTGGACGACTTGTCGGTGGAGCTCTTGACATCTGCATCCGTTCGGCCCAGCTGAGAAAATAGCTCGAGCGTCTTGATCAGTACATTCATGAGGTCGACGCTGCCGCCGTCGACGCAGGTCGCGACCCGCTCCAGCGCCTGCGCCACCGACGACAGCATGTTCCGGCTGCAACGCGGTGCTGACGTGGATCCCCCACCCCGGCCCTTCTAGTACCTGTACGACTGATTAGTCTTGACGCCAGAGGGAGACGCCGCCTGTAGTAGGACCCGCGAGAAAATCTTCATGACTGCGTCGTAGACGTCCGCCTAGGGCAGCTCGCATCGTAATCACCAGACGATTGACGTACTGTGCCTGCGTACCGTGCCGGCGATGAGCATGTCGGCCAGCTGTTCGACAATCCAGAAATCGGCGGCGGACGGAGGGTTGCCGAAGCGCTCTTCCAGCACCTGCAGAATGGCCGTCGCCGACGCCGCCTGCAGACCCGCGCCACAGCCGATACCACCGATGGCGCGAATGCCGTTCTCCATTATGATACTAGAGAGTGTTCATAAATAGAGTGCTCGAGTATAGGGATTCAGAAGAAAAAAACACTGACGAGTCGTCCTCTTTGGCGACGTACAACTGGGCGGAAATCGACGCGAGACAAGCGGCGACCGCTTCGGCGTCGACTGATTCCTTCGCTTTCACGGCTCTACAAGTATATGCAGCGAGCGACAGCCGCAGTCGGTAGCGTGCTCACAATATATACTGCGGACAAACCGGTATAGACTAGAGATTGCGATTGCTCGCAACTGGGAGAGCGCGGCGAGTCTCTTGCTCGCCTCTCGTCTCTCTAGTTCGTTGCCTGACGAATTCCTCTCTTCGACTGTGAATTCACCGTTCGTCTGTAGAGTATCCATTAGTGCTAGGCGACCGGTCGCCTCCTGATTTAAACACGATTCTCGAGCTGTTCAATTTCGTGAATTTCCATGAGAGAGTCAGCCCCTGACCGAGACGCCTTTCTCTGCGGAGAGCGTGCCGAGCCGCGCGGCGGCGGCGAGTTTGACGAGCACTGGAGAGGGCTTGAGCAGGAACTGTAGGAGCGCCGGCACGACCAGGGTGTTCGCGAGCGTGGGGTGGGGCAGCGCCAGCTCTCCCAGCGACTCGAGTCCCACCGAGAGCAGGGGCACGCTCGACAGCGCGTGCCGACGGCCGCGCGCCGTGTCGAGCCAGTCCACGATGCGACTGCACAGCGCGTCCGCTTCTGCGCCGGGTCGCGACGCGAGCCGGTGCCGACGCGAGCTGACAAGCGCCGCCAAACGGGTACAGACCCTGCTCGTCGGTCGCCATCCAGACGAGCGTCTGTAGGCAGACGGCGCTCGAGAGCACGAGCAGTCGGCGGCAGTTGACGGCGGTCGACTCGGGCCGGTGTCGAACATGGCAGCTGCCGAACGCGCCTCGGTGCTCCCCACTGCTCAGCGCCTCTTGACCTTCCAGGAACAGCCGGTTCACGACATGTCGAACCTGTAGCCAACACAGCAAGCGCTTATTGAAACGTCGAGGAAAAATTGGCGAATGGCGCAGTGGGAATTGAACCCACGTCTCTGGATTATCGGTCCAGTGTGCTAACCGCTACTCGCTACTCCACACGCGCACGCCAACTCCTCATCAATATTCGAAATGAGAAGGCAAAGACAGTAAGTGATTGTGCATAGACAAACCAAACGCACGTTCTCAGACACTTCAACAGGCGCCTCTGAGGATTCGCGGCGAAGTTGGGGGTGCAGCAGTTCGCGAAGCAGACACGACGAAGCCATGTACAACACCTCTCTGACGGTCTTGTATGAGAAACGACAAATCGTGTGATTCTGAAAGAGCAATTACGAGGGTGTTCTTCGGAATTTTGAAGAAAGAAACTGTACAGCGCAGACGTCCGACGCATCGTTGTCGAGCGAAGAGAGGACGTCTTCCTGCAGCAGGCTGCCCAGCTGAACGATCGCAAGCGGTTCTAACTGTGTAAAGTAACTTCGATCAATTGCCGCCAGCTGACCGCATCTGCGAGGGCGTCGAGTTGCTCAGTCGACCATATAGGAGAGTCGACAGGCGCCTCCTCTTCCTGCCGCCCCTCTCCGTTATCGGAGTGGACGGGCAGCCGGTCGCCCTGTAGTGTCGACTCGACGGCGCTGAAGGCGGCCGCCGGCTGGCCGAACGCCAGTCTTCCCGCCGCCGACGTCGGCTCCGACGCCGAGGCGACGCCGCCCACGAGCGCGTAGGGCCGCGGGAAGAGCTCGGCGTACAAGAACCGCCGCTTTCGGCGGCTGTGCCGACCAGTCGACCGCAGCAGCGCCAACAGGCAGACAAAGGAATTTTGTACAAATGCTGAACTGCGCTCGCGTCAAGACGCCAGTGACCTGTCGCCGACTAACCAACCGGAATCAACCGAGACGTCGGCATCGGTTCCCGTCGACGCAGACGACACCAGCGAGCGAGCCAGTTCAACAATAAGCCTCAACTGAAAGTCGAGAATCTAAACGAAACCCCCAGTCGCAAGTGCCGTGACACCAAGTGGAGGGCCATGCTTACAACGCGTTCGTACTGCGGGAAGTGCGCGGCTGCGTCGCTTAGAATTGTGTTCAGCACGAAGACCAGACGCTCGCGAAGAGGAATCTCTGAAATATACCGTCAAGTCACTGTCGACTTTGTGGGGAAGGGGGGGGGGATTAGTAGCATACTGTCGTTGGCGTATAGCGACGCGTCCGACTCGTCAAGCATTCGAGTTGAGGCCTCGCACACGCGCTCCACGACCGAGCATAAATAGAGCACAATGTCGTCGGCGAACTGCAACGCAGTCGTCTCTCTCGCCAACATGGCGAAGGGTGCCGGCAGAGCGTACGCGCACCCTCCCGCCGGACTCCAACAGGAAGACTCCTAAAGCAAAACTGGAGATTCGGTCCTTGACCGTCATGCAGGTGGCGCCCTCGTCGCGTCGGCGAGGCCAGCGCCCGTGAGGACACAGCCGGCTGAGGACCTGCTGCGGACAAAAAAATCGACAGGCACGCGACGAAGGCGTCAAGAAAAGACGGACCGTGTCCAAGTCGGCGTCGAGGGCGCGCGCCTCCGCCAAAGCAAGGCAATACACCGTCTTGAAGTGCACAGCCGATTCCATGACCCCGTGGCGTCGTCACTGAACCACAACCGCAGCTAATTCATCTGTGATCAACCCTGGCCCGAGCTGGGCGCAATTCGACATGTAGCGTGGGCGGAAAGTTTGCGCTATGGAGAAAACCGTGAAGTCAGTAACCACTTTACTTGCGATCCCATTTGAGTGAGCAACTAGACCTATGAAATGAAGCCACAAAGTGTACAACCCGACATTAGTTGGTCGGCAAGCGATCACGGAAACGCCGAAAAAAATCATAGTCGCGACGAGATGAGCAAACTGGCGACTGTGCCGGGGCTGAGCGTATGAACAAGAAGAACGACGGGTTGAGGCAAGACGACTGGGCCCAGAAGTGAAAGGCGCCATGATTGATTCTTTCGACCGTAGGTCATGGCACAGTGCACGCAAAACCACTTCCTTGAGACTATCTTGAAAGAGAACTCAGTCCAGCTCGCTGCTACTGCTGCGGCCCTCCACTGCCGACAGCCAGCCGCCTTCCTGCAAGCGGCATCCATAGCCAACATCGCTAGCGCGGGCATTGGAACGGATTCACCCACTTTAACGATCCACTGCGCGAAGTGCTGCGACACGTACTTGGCGCAGTGCTCCCGCAGAAGGCTTGCCTGACCGGTGGACGGGCCCACGGAGCTAGAAGAGTCGGTCATTGGGACATAAAGTCTAGCCGCGGGGTGCGGGGGGGGGGAGGGGAGGAGACGCACTGTATGGCCTGTGAGGTCCAGTAGAAGACCATGGCTAGTTGTGTGAGGCGGGCCGAGCTGTTGTGCTCTGCCAGCGCGGCCGAGTAGCCGCAACGGCCCGTGATGCGGCGCAGCGCCGCGTTGTACTCGGACGTCGTCGCCGCCGACGCCAGCGCCGCCGCCGCAGACGCCTGAACGGCACACTCCGCTGTGAGTCAGTCAGCGATCAGAGCGAACCAAGAACTGGCACGCACCTCTGCCGTTGCGCCCTCGTGCTGTGCGGACTGGTGGGAGCGCGTCCTCCGCTGCGACTCGGCCCAGGACACGACCTCCTGTTCCCACTCCGACAGACGACCGTCGCCGGCCAGACCCGTCTGGCAGTTGTCGAACTCCTCCGCCTTGGACAATGACAATTGCTAGAGTCGGACGCTACGACGGCCCAGGCTACCACTTTCACCTGCAGCTTAGCCGCCTCCACGTAGCTGTACATAAAGTCGTCGCCGAGCGCGCACAGACGGAAGGCGACCTTTGAATACAACGAGTCAGCGCCGGCTGCCACCGAGTTCTCGGCGCCTGCAAAGTGCTACCAAATTTCTGTGTACAGAACTTTCTTGATTGTACGGATTCTACCCATGAGACTCAATTCGCCAAGCGATCCCGTCGGAGAAAACGGAGCTTGCGCTGACGGCGTCGGCTCGACGAGTCGGACTTGGGGCTTGCCATCGTCGGCGGCACCGTCGGCGACGTGGGCGCAAGGGTCTTCGACAATGGTCGATTCGACTGAGTTGCCGCCCGTGGAAAAGTTGTCGCCCATACTCCGCAGAGCGGTCGTCCACTGGCGCAACTTGCGGAACGGCAGTGGCAGATTCCTCGGCCGCTTCAGCGCCGGTGAAGCAGCTCAAATCGCGCGCTATACAGTTGTATAGTTTGTGAACGGTTTGGGGGGGTCGCACTTACTGCTGCTGCTAGCCATAGAAGTGTCCTTGGAGGACGAGCCGAGCGACTTCGAGAGCCAGTCGGGCACGATCTTCTTCTTCTTCTTGGTCGGTCGGCGCTGCTTGGGCGGAGCATTCGTGTCGCCGATGCGCGAGATGGCGGCCGAGAGGGAAGCGGGCCTCACGGCGGCCGATTTCGTCTTGACGACGAGCCGCGTCGACTTGGCGGCCGCGTCGCTGGACGAGCGCACGACGACCTTGTCGGACGCGGACGACGAGTGCCGCGGCCCCACCGCGCCGCCCTTCGTCTTCTCCTGCCGACCCCAAACGGGCGGCAGGGGCAGCGTGGAGACACGAGCGACCTTGGGCGGTTCGCTCCTGCGCCGGAAGGACTGCTGGAGTCGTTCCTTGGCCCGCTTGAAGGGACTCTTCTTGACGCGCTCCCGAGGCGGCGCCGTCTGCGGCCTGTCGGCGCCCGAGGAGCTCGAGGACGCGTCCACGTCTCCCAGCCCCGACAGCTGACGCGGAGCCTCCGTCTCTGGAGAGGCCGAGGCGCTCGACGTGCCCCCCTCCCGCTCGTCCTAGAGCGCTGCCGTTCGCGAGACTGCACTGATGGACGAAGAACGTGACTGATCCTGCTCGCCTGTTGAAGTTCATCTCTGGAACTGATGGTCGACAATCGATCCAAGAGCTGCCGAGGCTTGGGCTTGGGCGGTCGAAGAGAGCCGACAGCATCGCCCTTGTCGTCGTCAATGAAAGGCAGCTGCTGCGAGCGCGACTCGAAGTCGACAGACGCTCTAGTCGGCAGACTCTGGTGCTTGAAAAGGCCGACTTTGCGTCTCGGCAGCGGTGCCGACTGGCTGTAGGCCAAACTGGAGGGGTCCTCACTGCCTGCTGGCACCGCTTCGAGCACCTGCACCACTTCGGTTTTAATCCCGATTTGCACCGATTTAAACGGCACAAATCGACTTGACATTCTCGAAACGCTCGCTTACATGGAGTTGAAAAGAAGACCTCCGCTTGAGAAAGGCCTCGAGAACCAGGCCCGCCTGTTTTTCGATGTTCTCTTCCACTGGCGACGACCTCGACTGGCGCCGCAGAGGCGGCCGCACAACGCCCGCCGTCGGCGCTTTCGCCTTCTCGGGCATCTTCGTCTCCACCGCTCCACTGCTATTCTTTCTGAACAGTACAGGAACCATGAAGCTAGCGCGTGTTTGCTAATGGGAGTGACGCGCAGTCGAAAAAAGACGCCCTGAACATTGATTGCACCAACGCCACGAAGGAAAATGACAAGGGAGGAAAGGGGAGGGAGAGAGAGGCTCAACAAGTTTGGGAAAGTTCACTTTTAATGAATTTTAAATTAATAAATTACTGTAGCAATTGGTGTACAGTTCGCGGGATGTCAAATGATTGTTCCCTCGCAAGGTATTTCCAGCCTAGTAGAGTAGAGAGTAAATACTCGCAAAGTACGCCATAAAGTCTTAAAACGTGCTTCCTTTAGCAGGTGGCGTGGGTGGGGTGCACTCTCTCCCCCCGTGGTCACGCGTGGCCATGAAAGAAGGGAGTTAGTTGGCGCCGCGTGCGTCTGGCGAGCGGACGGCGACGCAGACAAGATGGAGCCAGCGAACGAGTGTGTCGCAGCGCGCAAAGAAGGGCCCAGCGGCGTGTGGAGCAGTCGCGCAGTTATGAAACACGTCTGCGACCATCAGTGGTCAGCCCACGTTGTTGGGGCCACGCCCGCAAGCGGCGGAAACTCGCGATAGAGACGCTGCACTAACACACAGCAATTCGTCAGCTAACGTTGAATCTAGCGGAAAGGAGAGAGGAGCCCGCGCGCAGCCAAAAGCTGATAAGATGGGAGACACCGATGAAATGCCCTGCACGCACGAACGAGGGAAAAATGACTAAGCGTCTCGTCGAGATCGACAGATTTCGCAGAGCCTCGTGCAAGCGTAGGCCTCGTTTAGGCTTAGGTTTAGGTCTCGGCGTTGCGTTGCTTATGTTTACCTCCTTACGAGAATTGTCACATGTTCACACTCTGTGTCGTGCGAATGTCGTGTGTGCATACAAACGGCAAGACCCTAATACGCAGAATTGTAATACCTCAAAAAATAAATAAGTACTTATACTTCAGTGGTACGGAAGTACAATAATTATGTTCATTCTTTTTCGCGTGTTATTGACGCTATGCTGTGTCCCGTAGAGCCTCCCGTACAGTATTCCGAACACACTCACAGTGACGCAAAGTTGAAATTGAAGGAACCGTACACAATACGGTTCAACTTGTATATTTTACATACAGGTTATATAATTGGGATTGAAATCTAAGATGAACAGGAGATTTTCATACTACCGTAACAATCGATATAAATATGTAAAATTATGATTATAGAAAACGGTAAATTGTCGCCGTTTTGGCCAGTTTTGAAGATTTGTAGGGATTGTTAAGAATATGGCAATGCAAATCTCTCTCTCTCTCTCTCTCGTCCACTCGCTCGTCACCGCTGGCCGAGGTTTCCGCTGCCGCCGACAAGAGCAGACGGCATCGACAAACGTGTCACACTGAGCAACAACCAAGTTAAAAAAGCGCATAGAAAAGGTGACACCATTGCAGAGCATTGATATACGCACAGACACGGTCCAGTGATTCTCCAGTCCTATTTATCGCATCCATTCCCCACTTTTTATTGTCGAATGAACGCATAATTGAATTGTCACGGTCCGCTCTGGCGCTTTTGACCTGCGAGCGTGATCTCGTAGCCAGCCACCTCGTGGTCGCACTCGAACCAATGTTCGCAGAGGCGGCTGCGCGTCGCATGCGTGTCGCAATATCCTACTTGCCTTCCCTATGCCGGGGAGACATGAGATGCGTTGGACGTGGCCGAGCCATTCATCCGCCGCCGACATGCAGCGGCCGCTCGGCCTTTCCTCTCCCGCCTGTCGCCCCTCTCCTCTTTTCCTCTCCTGTCGAGCGTGTGGACACTGCTGGCGGACGCGTCAGGGTCGTCGGCGGCGGCGTCAGCGCATCGCGCGCGCGCGCGCTCGCTCGTTCATGTAACGAGTCCACGCGGCCGAACTGCAGCCGCAGGCAGAAAGAACTAAGAAGAACGCCACGGCCCATCTTTGCCGCCGCTGGCGACCTCGCTACCCATTTATTGAGAGTTCGAGTACCTCCTGCCTGCCTCTCCTCGAAGCCGGCCTGCGCGGGCCGAAGCTGCGGCGTCTGTTGGCGTGTTCGTCGGCCAGCAGCGGCCGACATGGTGCACGCGCGGCCGTCGGCGTCTCCAAAGCGCGTAGTCGAAGACGCAGTCTGTAGTCCCGACTACGACGCCTTCGGCAGCGGCAAGTCCCGCTTGATTGCGGTCGGTCCGCCCGTTTCGTCGACTGCGACAGTTGTCGTCGCCGGCTGCGTGCCGAAGAAGAGGCGATGGGTGCTGCTTTACTGCGCGTCGATGCTTCTCTTCATGGCCATCTGGATGTTCCTCACACTACTACTGCTCGTCCGCCAGGAGCAGTACCTGGACGGGCTGCGGGACGAGGAACGCAGTCGGCAGCAGCGACGCAACCCGCTGCTTCAGAAGCACGGCATAGAGGAGGACTCGTACATGGGCAAGGGCATACAGGTCGTCGTCGGCCATTACAATGGCAAGCTTCCTGAGGAACACAAGGTCAACTTGACGGATGGTGCGTTGCTTGGTGCTGCGCTAGACGAGAGCGGAGTCGACCGCTCTCTCCTTCCGCAGAGCAGCTCAATGCCAACGACTTCGACCCGCAGCCGGGCGCTGGCGACAACGGCCGTCCGGTGAGGCTGTCGGCCGAGAAAGAAAGGCAAGGTCGCGATCTCTTCCAAATCAACCAATTCAACCTCGTCGCGAGCGACGCGGTCGCCCTGAACCGCTCCTTGCCGGACGCGCGAAAGCGCGCCTGTCGGCAGAAGCGCTACAACGTCGACAGCCTCCCGAATACGAGCATCGTCATCGTCTATCACAACGAAGCATGGTCGACGCTGTTGCGTACCGTCACGTCCGCCATACTTCGCTCTCCTCGGCGCTTGCTCAAGGAGTTTATTCTTGTCGACGACAACAGCAATAGAAGTTGGTCCATTCGTCCGTTGTCCGAGTTGTTTTTTGTTGGATTTTGGTTTCGCTCTTTCAGCGTTTCTCGGTGACCCGCTGGACGAGTGGGCGCAGTCGGCACCGGTGCCCATCAAGATTGTGAGAGCGACCGAGAGGGTCGGCTTAATCCAGGCCCGACTTATGGGCGCCAAGGAGGCGACCGGCGACGTCCTCACCTTTCTCGACAGCCACTGCGTAGGGCGGACGGTCTTTGCTGAAGTCGAGTCGACGACGTGTTGAGCAGAAGCTGAGTTCGCGCAGGAGTGCACGAAAGGCTGGCTGGAACCGTTGTTGGCGCGCGTCGCGGAAGACCGCACGGCTGCCGTGTGCCCGATAATCGACGTGATCAACGACCAAACGTTCGCCTACATGAAGGGCATCGAGCTGTTCCGCGGCGGCTTCAACTGGAACCTGCAGTTCCGCTGGTACGCCGTGCCGCCCGCCGAGGTGAAGCGGCGTCAGCGCGACTCCACCGCGCCCATCGCCTCGCCCACCATGGCGGGCGGCCTCTTCTCCATCGATCGACGCTACTTCTACGAAGTGGGCGCCTACGACGAGCAGATGTCGATCTGGGGCGGGGAGAACCTCGAGATGTCCTTTCGGGTTGAGAATGGCGCCGACGTGCTAGCGGCAATGGCGACCGTTGGTTCTGCATGCAGATCTGGCAGTGCGGCGGCCGCGTGGAAATCTTGCCGTGCAGCCACGTCGGACACGTCTTCCGCAAGGCGTCGCCGCACGACTTCCCGGGAAAGGGCAGCGGCACCGTTCTCAATGCGAACCTCGTGCGCGTCGCCGAGGTGTGGATGGACAAGTGGAAGCAGCTCTTCTACAAGACCGCGCCTCGTTCGTCGCTCCCCCCCCCCCCGCCCGCTTCCCCTTCCCGCCGACGCGCAGCGCGACGACTCCTCTTCAGAGGCGCTCAAGTTATCTCGTCAGCTGGACGTGTCGGACCGCGTTGAGGTGCGCGAGAGCCTCAAGTGCCGTGACTTCAACTGGTACCTCAAGAACGTCTGGAAGGATCACTTCATGCCCGTCGACGACGACTTCTTCGGAAGGGTGCTCCGCTCGACGACTCGCTCGAACGCTTCGCTCACCTTCGAACTGTGACGTTCAGGTCAAGAACGGAGCCGGCAACTGTCTCGTCAGTACTCCCGGAGAGGTCGGCAAAAGGCGACACTCAATCGCGTACAGAACTTGTACGCTTGGATTTGACATGTGGCAGGTATGCGCGCCTACGCTGATGCGCTAACGTCGAGGTAGCGAATCTCTTATGCAGTTGTGGATCCTCACGTCCGCCGGTCAAATCAAGAGCGACGAGCATCAGTGCCTGACGGCGGCCGAAGTGAATGGACGCTGGAGCGTGCAGACGCGCGAGTGCACGGGCTACGAGCAGGAGCTCTGGACCTACGACCGCCAGGTGGGCTGCTGCACGCCGTACGGCTACGCGGGCGAACCAAGGCGCGACGACCCCTGCAGACGAGTCAGCTGGTCCACCGCAAGTCGGCGCTCTGTCTCGACAAGCCCGACGCCGAGTCGACGACGACGGGTGGAACGGAGACGCCGTCGCTGCGGCCGTGCCGCGAGAGCCGCACTCAGCTCTGGCTGCTCAAGTCCGTCGACTGGGAACACCCCAACGACGCCTCTTGACCCACTGATGTCCCGGTGCACTTTCTCTTGCCAAAGAACTACACTAGGCACTGCCGAAAGCCGATCCTTGTGCTCATAGTCATGCTGTACGCATTGTACACGACGTGGCGTGTACACTTCTTGTTGTTCTTCATGCATGTTCTTGGTTGGAGTGGGACGTCTGCCCTCGCCCCTTGCTGTCTTTCGACTACGATGAACGTGCCTTTCATTCAACTCTGTTTGTTCGACGTTCAGACGTTCGACGTTCAGACGACAACGAGTCGAACGATTTTTGTTGACTATACGTTAAAAGCCGTCAATTTTGTGTAACTGCTTATTGCTCATTCTAACTACCGTAAACGATCCCACAGCACCCACAGTAACACGATCCCTCAGCAACATACAAATTTTTCCTACCGTAGTAAGCATGTCTAAATTCAAAATTCGTTTCAAAAGTTAAATTGAAACGTGATACTTGTTTTGTCGAAGTTATGTGAACGAGGTTAAAGTGAGCTTGCGACGCTGATTTGGACGCAATCCGATAGTGAACGCGAAGCTACATACACCGGCATTTTCTACAACAGTACAAATGCGCCTCGTAGAACTTTTGCCGCTTCAAAGTAAGCCTCTGGAGAGTAGCGGCAACACCCTACCTACCCCTCCTCCCCCACCCCCATCCTCGGCTGCGCCCGCTGCTCAATAGGCAAATCGCCATCCGCAAAGGTTCCTCGCGCTGAGGCGCACTCGATCCGAATGGGCAAGCGGAATTACGCGATCTGGAGGGTCGGCTGCCGTTGTGTGTGCAGGGGCATCGTTGAATTGAGGGCTGAGGAGGCTGCCGCGTCGACTGGCCAAAAGGCCGTTCGCCGAGTCGAGCTCGTCGCCAGTGGACGGCTGTGGGGCGCGCGCTCGCTCCATCAGTTGCGGAAGCGGCGCCGCAGGGCCGTCTGCTCAGTTCAGAGCCTTTCGATTGATAACTTGGGATTGAGTGGCACCTGTTTGCACAGCTGGAGGCAACGCTGGCCGCTCGACAAGAAGACGCGCCGCTTCCGCGTCTCAAGACAGCGACTGAGATGTTTTGAGCGTTCCCCTCAATTCGTCCCCTGAGACAGAGCGGCTCGTTTCCGACGGGCCGGCTGAGTGGGCCGACTAAACACGAGTTCAACCTTTCTCTGGCTTCGACAAGCGAGACACTGCCGGGCTGCCCTGCCTTCTCTGCTGGACCTGACTGCAAGCTGTACCCCCGTTTAATTTTCCGTCAAATTTCGTCGAGTGGCCAAATTAGCGCAAGATTGGACGACGCGCCGCCGCCGCGGCCGCAGGCGCCAGTCGGCGCCGAGGTTCATTCAGGCGTCCGTAATCCTCGTTTATAGCTAATTCGAGAGCGGGCCCATCTTCGACGATGGTCGTCGAGTGGTGGCAGTGCGCCGGCCGTAGGTGGGCGCCGTGCCACACGCCTTGAGCAGACTGAAGCTGGCAGAGGGCCGACAACGACCGGCATTTTAAGACAGTTACTTGCCGTCGTCAGCGACGGCAGGCGGGCAAGAAATTGGCGGTGGCTAGAGGGGCTTGAACGCGCCGTCGTGAAGGATGGGCCCGGTCGAATGGAACCGGCGTTTATTATGATTGGCTGTCAGAACGCGGCAGCTCGGTCCCTGCCCGCGTGTTGCCAGCGCGTGCGCCCTCGCTCGTCCCAGCTCGTTGAGGGGCGTCGTCGCCGAGTCGGCTGCCGTCGGCGCCGCGTCAGCAGCTACGGCGCACCTCCGTCCATCCACGCTTTCATCCCCTGTCCCCACCCCTACGTCCTGCGCTCTCACGCGCGCTCCGCCTTGTGCCAACGCACTTGACGATAGCCGTCATGAGGGCAACTTTTTCAGACGTTAGCTGCTTTCAATCTTCGACTGGAGGCCGCATCACGTCGTTTGCCAGTCGACGCTCCTGCTTGACGCCATAATACTCCATTCTTTTGATCCCAGAGCAGCTGCGCAAAGCGCCCACTCTGCACGGTCTTCTTAGCTACTCGTGACCTTGAAACTCCCATGCTTTGCCCGTTGGATAAATGAGGCAACTGCACACGTCTAAGCAAGTTCGTTCTTCGATCTAGCCTTGGGCGCTTGTTCTGGCGGTCAGCAGACCCCTCCACAGCCATCACATGTTGAACAGCTTCCAATTGTTTTGGCGACGGCGGGCAGCGGCGGCGGGCAAAAAACCGGCCCCGCGACGCCGGCGCCCGCCCCCCCCCCCCCCCCCCCCACCCCCCCCGGGGCCCCGCCCCCCCCCCCCCCCCCCTTTGGCGACGGCGCTAATCAAGTGCCTTAATACCGTCGGTCCAAGTGACACTGGCATCAGTGGTTGCGTTGCGCCTGAACTTCTGCTTTCCGGCACCGCTGAGGAGCAGGAAATCAACAGATGTCAGCTGTCAACTGAGGCGGCATGGCGTCCCAAGGACAGTCCAAAGGAGTGCTTAACGCTGGTAAGTGGCGAGAGCACTTCTCTCAAACTATTTGGATGTTACGCAGCGCATACTAAACATACAGTACGTTCAATACGTACAATGTACACAAGTAGGATTCGTTCAAACGGAAAAAACAGCAACACAAAGCCCAGAACCAGGCCTGGACCGAGTAGATGGCAAAAACAAATCGAATTGCGTGGTGCACGAGAGTACTCAATTAGGCCCATCGCTCGCTGTACGCAGCACCTACAGATGCATTACGGGTCGTGAGTGGGGCCAATCAGCAGTGCGAGCAGCAACAGCGGCCGGCGGAGAGACGGGCCGGTGTGACGACGGTCGTGAGCCGGGAGTGGTTCCAATGACGGCCGCCGTTCGTCATGTCCACGCCTCCCGCCACCGCCCCGCCGTCCATCGGCAGCCGCGGCGATGGCGGCTACACGAATTCGCCCATGCCGTTGGCAGTGCCAACTCGGAGTGCCACGGAGAGCCGGCTAGTCGGTGCGTCGGCAGGCGCCACCGCTTCTCCATGAACCTTCCGGAAAGAGAGAGAGAGGGACAACACAGAGACACACCCGGACACCCTCCTTTCATCCACGGCGCGTCCCATTCAGCCCGGAAGCCGGCGGGCGCACTGGTCGCGTCGCAGCCCTGCTGACCAGTTCGAGAGACGGGCGCCAGGCTCATTCATTGTGTCCCACAAGACGGTTCAGTGTAAATGAAGTCGTCCTCGCTTCGAACGACTAATGAGAAGCGCTGAAGGCCTCCGGTCGGCCTCCAGGCGCAAGCCGCCCCCTCTTTTTCGGCCGCTTCTCGCTCCAGACGGGCCCAGCCCCTTCTGCTTGGCCGCCATGGCGGCCATTGACCACCGCCTACCACTGACGGCCCCGTGCGAAGGGTGGTGACCTATCCAGTGGCGCAAAAAAACGCTGTAAAACAACCAGAATCCCTCTTTTCCTACTCGCACACGTCTCCATGAAACGTCCCACTACAGACGGATCGCTGTCGAGAATTTATCAGCGCCAGAAACGTGCGGTGAACGACAGTGGACCATTCGTAGAATAAAACGCATACCGTAAATGTTCCAACAGTGGTCCCCTTTCAAATAGTGGCCAGGTGTCTTTCACTACCTTTGGTTCCCACTAAATTAGGGTTCCGCTCCAATACTTTCCTCCCTCCAAAGGTGCTGCTGAAGCGAGATTTATAGTGCCCCAAGTATTGTTTGTTTGATCGTTTGATCAACGGTAACACGTCCTACACGCACCTACTCTAGGTATACCCAGGTATATACGCCTGCTACATACGTACGTACAATACCTGTGTCGTGCATATGCCAAGCAAAAGCATTGTTTAGGTCTGCTGTTGAAGGTGAACACGGCTGGTTCGACGCCTCTGAGGCCGACGCGACCTTCGAGCCTGACGAGCGGGCAGGGGTGTGGTGGCCGAGCGGCCCTAGTCGAGCCCAGCGATGAGGAGGACATGGAGCTGGACACCTTGGACGCGGCACCGACTACCGCTGCGGACGACACGTCGAGCGAGGATGGCCAGGGAGGCGCGGACGAAGAGGACGTCAAGTCGCGCTCCTGCCTCCTCCAGCCCGACGTGCACAGTCTTCGCGGACAGCTGCCAGCCTTCTTCGACTCCGGCAGAGCTTGGACAAAGCAGCCGCTCGCCAGGCGCATTTCCCCAAGCTTGTCCGCGCTGCCCACGGACCGCAACTTTGCCGACCCCACTGCCAGCAGGACGCTCGTCAGCGCTGTCAGCACGAGCCAACTTAGGTACAACCAACAACATTGCACCCCCTAGTTGGCCAAGCAAAGAGAAAGACATTTATATCGTAGGCACTTGGTTGGGTTGGTACTGACCTTACTGACCATCGCCAAAACCGACAGATTTAGCTTTGAGGCTGGGCGAGCGTATTTATTCTATACGTGTTCTCAGCCCAGTAGTCTTCTCGTGCCAGCGCTTTGTGGATATCTACAATTCAAGTACGAGTACCGAGGAGGGTGTACAACAAGGTGTACAACATTGCAGCCGCGCAAAAGTCTTCCAAACAGCTGCTTCGCGCAGCGCTTCTCTGACGGCGACGGAAGTGGCGGCGGTGGCTCTGGCCCAGGCGCAGCAGGCTCGCGCCGCCGACGGCGCCAAGGACGCGCCGTCGGGCGCCGACGCCGCCGCGCCGAGCAAGGCGAACAGCACCTCGAACCGCTTCAACATCGGGGAGAGAGTGGCGCAGGTAGGCCACAGGCATGGCCGCATTGGCTGAACGCGCAGGCAATCGACTGCCAATTGCGCGGGTGTTCTTGCCTGCCGTTCGACTGGGTCTGACGTCTCTGCCTCACTGGCCGCCAGACGGCTCCATTGAGTTGTTGTGAACGCTTAGGAGGAACGAACTTTTTGTGTCTGCTGGCCAGTGACATGGCCAGTAGCCAGACTACATGTATAGTCGTGCGCTGCCCCAGGTGCTACTTTTCGAAGGCACTCTTGACTCTGCTGTGTCGACGAGAGGCCCCTCGATTACGCGTTAGCACGACGTTCGTAGGCAGCAGCAGCAACACATCGCTGGCTCGTTGAAATTGTACCTACCGCCGCTACTCTAGACTGGAATTCCCTTTCATAATTGTGTGCTCACTGGCCAGTGCGCTTTCTCTGCTGCTGCCAGAGCGCGCGCTCGTCCGCTGTCGGAGACGCCGTCAGGTCTCGGTTGTCGCTGGCCGCGGCGCCACTGTCTACATTGAGTCAAGCATGTGCACGATATACATATGCGAGCGACACAACACTAGTCGTGTTTCCATTTCGCGCCACAGCCACTGACGGCCAATGGCGAATTCGCGACGCATCTCGACTAGCTTTGCCTAGCTCGGCCGCTTGCATTGGCAGCGCACCTGTCGTAGTGGGCTCGCCGCGCCGCTCGTCTCCTATAAATGGTACGCCAGGAAGTTCACATCACATCTCTGTGATAACTTTTTTCTCCGCTCTTATTTTGGGCTGTTGTGGTTGTCCGAAGGCCTCTTGTTGTCGAACTGGTTAATGAAATCATTAGCGTCTGCGGCGCCTCAGGGGCAGCAGTGCTGCCTTGCCGTCTGGTCCTGGCGGATTGCTGGTTGAAAAGAGGGGGAGGGGAGGGGAGAAGCTGGAGGAAAGGGTTGTGTCAGCGATGTGGAGATGATGATGAGGAATGATTCGGAGCTACCGTTCTGCCTGGGCGTGTATGCCGACCGACTGGGGTATGGCGCAGGCAAGATTAATTAAAAGCATTGGGAGGTGCGGGTGTTGCGCACCGCTGATTATTCGTCGATTCGGCCGGACCGATTCTAATTCCCCGCGAGAGTGGTCAGCGTGACTTATGCGCTCGTCATCGGCCGCCACGGCGCGGCGGCGTCGGCGTGGACGCGGCCATGCGTGTGGCGACCAGCAGCGCGGATCCGCTAGTCGACGACGACGGGCGCCGAGTAACGAGCACCTACACCACAGCGCGTCTCCAGTGGTCCCTGGGAGCGGAGCTGCGTCGCCCCCCTACGCCTCCGACAACTCCGCTGTGAAAAGTTGACGACACCGCGAGCCGACGACCTCCACTGGTCGGAGATCTGCCGCTCCCCCGGCATGCCGAAGCTGCCGTTCGAGAAATCGTCGCTGCTGGCCGCCAACGTGCGTCGAACGGTAAGCGGACGCGCGCTCTCTGGTAGTAAAATGCGGCACACGTGTGCCGCCGCCGGCGTTTTATTACCCGGGGGGGGGGGGAACGGTGCCGAGAAGCCTTGTCCGCTGCCAGCGCTGCGAAATGCACGCCAGCTGTTGTCACTGGCCGCGTCCGAACGCTTCGGCGTCGGACGCGTGTCTCCGTCTCGTCGAATTCCAACTGCGTTACAAACGCCGCTTCCTACTGATAGTGACGCCGTCCGTGGCCCACTCTTCTCGACATGGTCGTCAGCTCCAGGTCGCGCGCTTCCACGAGAATTCACGGCCATGTCAGTTTTTGAGTTTCTGTTCTGTACATTTTTCACAGACAACCAGGCTACTCTAAAGCGCACACGCTGGTAGTCGGTGTGTACAACGTGGACGATCTACTTGTGAGAGGCCCGCTCGTAAACGTCGATACTCAGCTAGAATTGTACGACTGTATTTGCTGAGAACGTATTTGTCAGCCAGCAGCACCAAGGTTTGGCCGCCCAAACGCCCGTTGGCCTACGTGTGCCAAACGAGGCCAACAGGAATCAAATCAGACAAAAGGGAACTAGGTTAAAGGGCGCCTTAGCTAAGACCTTGTCGTGACGGTCGGCGAAGGTCGCCAAGTTGCTCAAAGGATGACACGCCCAGTGTGAACGTCAGCCAGAGCTATCTATATATGTACGCGGTGTCCGGTCCATCTCGGCGCGCGGCTAAGCAGGGCTCTGCTCAGCGAAGGGCGCGACGATTTGATGAGCCTTTTCCCGATGTCGGCGCCTTGTTCTCGGCCGCGCGCGTATGTATTTATAAGCGGAGGCGCACGCGACGACGGCCGATGGCGGCGATGTCCGTCGCCATCCCGGCCGCCGCCGTTTCGCGAGCGCTGGTCGGAGGGGAGGCGGCGGCGTGTCGCTCTCGCTGCAGGGGCGCGACGATGAAAGGAATCGAGAGCTCAATGGCCGGGGATTCTTCTTCGGCCGCTGCTGGTGTCGCAGCACGTGAGAGCCCCTGCCCGAGTGGGTCGTCGGCACCGATCGACAGAACCAACGGCCGCTCTTTTGCTCATTGATTAAAATCGTGCCACACTTATTGGCGTGCTGGTCGGCACCGGCAGTGGAGTTAGGTGCGCCAGAGCCGCTCGTGTGGCGCCGCTTCGGCCGACGCAGACATGGCGGCGTCGCGCGTCCGACACAAGCACAGCACAACTCTCAGGGTCGGCATCGCCGCCTTTCAAATGGCAGAAAACGTACGTCGTCAGTATTCCCTACCGTATGCACAATTCCTGGTTCGCACAGTTGTCATGCCTTGACTGACTGTGTTCTGGCGCGCGCGGTCGCCGTTGTACGAACGTGCTCCTATACAGTTTGTCTGACCGAATCTATCTGGTGCTGTGTGAGTCGGATCGGATGCTTGGGATGCTTGGGATCATATGCGTGCGAGCGAGCGGGGCACTCTCCTTGGAGTGGGCGTCAGAGAGTCGGATCGCGTCCCCTCTGTCTCCTCCTCCCATGTCTCCCTGTCTCTCTATTTCTTTGGACGGTCGGCATCGTCTTCACGGCCACCAGTGGGACGGCGGTGCAATTCATTACGCGGCCCGCAGAAAGTGTGCGTCGAGCGAAAAAGGAAAGGAGTTCCTTCCGGTCGGCCGGTCGTCGCGAGTAATCGGCATGGAGCGGCGGCGCGGTGTGCGTGTCGCGCTCGAGAGGGGGGCGCCGCGACCGAAGTGCCGCCCGTCGAGGGGCGGGACACGGCAGAACAACCCCGGCCGATGTAATGGCATTCGCCGCCGAACGAGACGCTTCGCGCCAGCGTCGCTTCTCCCGGCCCGATTAGCCGCCGCACAATTAGAAAGGATTGGGTTGCGTTCTCGCGCCTCGTCGGCCGCGCTTCTCCCTCGTAGTTCCGGACGCCGTTGTACGCCGCCTCTCCGTCGCCCGCCGTCGCGGCCTGCTCGTCGTCGCTCGCCGTCGCGCCACGGCGACGAGCTCGCTCCGACGTGGGAGCTCTGAGCGAGCGCAGTCGTCATGAACACGTCCGTGTTCAACGTGCACGAGCATCACCTGCACGGAGCCGCTGAACTTCTGGCGGGCGTGGAAGCGCGCTTCGAATTCCGCGCCGATTCGACGCCCAACGCCGTCGCTGCAGTCTCCACGTCCGTCGCGGGCGCCGAGCATTCGGGCACGACGACGCCGCGCGCGCGCCTCACGACCGCTGCTGTCGCCGCACTGCGGCCGCACAAATTCCACAACAGCCACTTTGGAGAGCACAACATTGGCAAAGTTGGTGGCTTGTACGTATCTACTTTTGTACTCGCTTTCAATTGCCTGTGGGATTGGTTTTTGCCTGTACTTCGATGCTGTCCCATGCGCACGAGCACGAGTTGTCGCTGGAAGTTTCTATGTATGTCAATATACACAAATGTTCATGTGAATACTGCATCACAAGCAATTTGAATACTGTAGGGTCACAAGAATGGAATGACAGATTGGTAACAGTGGCGATTTATCTTTTTGGTCCTGGACCTCATCGGCACTTCCTGCCCAAACTGCGCCAAAATTCTTATGTTATTGCGGTATTGCGGCCTTTCGACAAATAACAACGAGGTTCCATTCAAAGACAAACGGTCAAGAAAGCACCGATTTTCGACAAGGGTGGCGAGTCCATCGAACTTCGTACTCGTCGTTCTCCACCCCGGTGGCGCCAAATCAGATCAATTGGGCGTGAAACGGGAGCTTAGGACGCCACGCCGACAATTAGCGTGAAGCTCTCCCGTTGAAAGACAAGAAGAACAGAGGCGTCGGCAGGGAAGCCGACCAGAAGCAGCCGGGCGGGGTTCGGCAGTGCCACGGCCTACCCCTAATTTCCGGCTTGACTGACTTCGGCAGCAACACTCGAGCGCGTCCACGTTCGTCACGGGCCGGAGGCTGACAAAGAGCGTGCCGAGACGACGCAGGGCGAGCCTCCGTCGGCACGGCAGGGCGGCCAGTGCCGCGCCAGCGCCAGCCGGCCGACGCGGCAGCGCGCAGTCGACCGCCCCAACAGCGAGCGGGCACCATTCGGCAGCCATTCGAGTCGACGCGGCTAGAGGCGCGGCGCCAAGGACGCGGAGAGGAGGCGGGGCCCGCTTCGAAGACAACGAGAAGACTACTTGTGTATGTAGGTGTAGATGAATAGAGAAAAGCGGAAGGCGACGACGAGGACGACGCCAACCTATGTAATAGGGTCGAGAACACGGAACCGCCGACGGGAGGAGGCGCCCGGCGCTACCAACTGCAGCACTGCTCGGCGCAGCAGCCGAGCCGTCGACGAGCAGACGCCGCCGCGGCAAACGGAAGCCAAAGACGACGTTACGGCAGGCGGCGATAAGGCGGCGATACCTTCTCCTCCACCGAATTGCCCATTTGCTGGCACGCGCAGCTGCAGCGCGCTCGGTCTTCGCGACAGCCGAGCGCATTCTCCGAAGCGCCGGCCGGCGGTCAGCGGCGCCGCATTCTCGACTGCCGCGACCGAGGCTGCAATCAGAGCCGCCGCCGTCGAAATGCAGCCGCTTTTGAGCCACAGCCGCCCGTGGCGATAGACAAGGCAGCGACGACGGCTGAGAGCGACGACGCCAGTCGGCCGACGCCGCCGGGGGCGTTCAGGCCTGTCGTCACTTCCTTCGGCGGCAGCCGAAATGCCGAGCGAACGCCTCCGCGGCCGCCCGTTCCGGCCATGACCACCGCCAGCGACGAGAGTCGACCGGTCCACCTTGAGAGCGACACGCTCTCCCCCGACAACCACCACCTTGTCGGCGGCATGCGGACGCCATCGGTGCAGGCGGCGCCCTACACGGTCGTCTCGAAGACGTCGCCACCGGACCCAGGGCAACACGTGCTCAACAGCGGCGCCATCGACCGCCGAGGCACGCTTCTCTCTCCTACTACCACTGGCGGACGAGAGAGAGCAAAATCAATCTTCATCAGTGAGGGAATCAAGAACGTGAGCTGACGTTTTACGCGTTTTTTTCGCCTGCAACCGCAACGCTGAGCGGCCCTGCTAGCAGAGCATTATTGGCTTCGTAAAAGGCGTGTGTCTCAAGCTCATGTGACGCTTCCGAATGGGAGGGTCAGCTCCGGACTGGCGTGGGGTGACCGACTGAGTACACATGTGTATGTAGGGTCACCTTATTGGAATTCAATGCAGTACCAATCGGATACAGTATGCTCTGTTCTGTCGGTCAAGAAGCCAGCCAAGGCAAACCCTGGAGAGACAATAGTGGATAATGACGTCCAAATAAAAGCCAAGGATAGATTTCCGTTCAGCTGCTCGTTGCTGGCGCAGTTAACTGGGATCGATACCTCTGGCGCGACAGCGCCCGAATGGTTGGCTCCATAGAAACAAAGGCGCAATTGAAGCACCGATTTCCAGACGGCGTTCCATGCTTAGCCGCCCCCGTCCCCTTGTTCGACGCCGTCGTCGAACCCGCTGAAAAGAGGATAGCCGCCGCCGCCGCCGCTGTTGTCGTCAGCCGACTTCGTGTGGGGTCGACAACTCCGACGCGCGATTCGTCGAAGCAGCAGACCAACGCAGCGCAACGGCAACTTCCACTGGCGCCATCGCGCGCAATCCGCCCGTCGACGCGGCCGACGGCTGCAGCAAGCCGATGAAAATAGAGCGAGAGCGCCCACTCCGCCCGCGGCGCAGCTGAGAATCAGCGCGGCACTCGCGAAGAAGGATTGATGCGCGCTTGGCAGTGCCGACAACAACAGACAACAGCGCCGAGGAGGGCGCAACACGGCTGCTTCGCGGACCGTCTCTCCGGCTCGGCGGGCCACTGCTCCGCCGTCTGTCTGCTCGACACTATTCACTTGCCAATTTGAATTGGCGGCGAGAGGAGGTGGCACAGAAAATTGATAAGCAGAGAAGCCGATGACGGCGCCGAGCTGGCCGGCGGCGGCGGCGAAGAGGGCGACGATGACGGCGTGAAAGTGAGGAACGTCTTCCGTCGGCGCCGGCCTTGAGAGCAGACAAGTAGTGAGTGGGGCCGCGCCGCGCCGCGCCGCGCCGCGCCGCGCCTGGGGCCCGAGAGGCGCGCCTCGACGTTGCCAGTCCCAACCTAACACGACCCCCGCCGGCAGAGCACCCACTGGTCCGAGGCTCTCGAGCGAAAGCGGAGCCGCTGTCAGTTCAATCTGCAGCCGTGTGAAGCGTCGGCACCGCCGGCCGCCTCCCGCCGACGCCGTCCGCCCGTTGTCTCCTCTCATCCCTCATCCTGTTCCCGCATGCTGAATTGCCAGCAGACCCGTAATATCTAACTGATGCCCTTTCTCAGCTCGCTCCTCGGCCCTACTCCTCCTCTGCGCCAACTTCACTAATCCCGTCCAATGCTAATTCCCGGACGGCAGCCTCGAGAGCCCAGCTCAGTTCACGCCTTCCTCTACTAAGCACTGGGCCGATGCAATGGACAGCGACTAAAGACTAAGAGCGAATAATCGAGCTCGTACAAGGCTCGGCCGTGCCATGAAGACCGCCATCTTCAACGCGCGGTTCACCACCTCTGACGACTCCGACTATGGCGGGACGACGTCGCACATGACCGGCGCCGAGCCGACGCTGCTCAAGGGCAGCAAACTGGAGCTTCCGCCGCGTAGCCATACGGGGTCGCTCTCGCACCTGGGGCCTTCGCTGCTGCCGTCGACAGCGGTGGAGGGTCGGAGACCGCGACCCAGTCTCGACCCGGCCGACGCGGCCGACGCCGCCGCCTCCATGCGGCGTCCAAGCGCCGTGCCCTCCATGAACTCGCGCCACTCGCGACTCTCCGCCGAGCATCGCAAGTTTTCTACGTTCAAGAAGGGCGGCGCTTTCCAGGTTGGCATTGCGACAACCTTCACGCGTCAAAAGCTAACGTCAGCGCCTGGGGCGCCTTGAGAGGCCTGAGAACGCTGCTAGGAGTCTGTCGAGGCGAAATGCGAGCGAACAGCTGTCTGTTTGTCACCGGTGCGCGTAAGGGGCCGCTTTTCCAAAATGACAAGAAGCTTTCCCTTCTAAAGAAGCTTCTGAGCCAACCCGCCCATTGCGCAGTCGTTGTCCGTTGCCCAGACGCGTATGCACGACGTGCAGTGTCGACGAAGAAGGGGAGGGGCCGCGCCGGCTGACAGGGTCGGCCGAGCAGAAGCCGAAGTTGCTTCCGCTAGCCATCCGCGTCGACATGTAGAGTACGAACATTGGAAGAGGCGGCTGCGCGCCAACAATCCCGGCCATTTAGCGTTGTCGTCGTCGCCAACGTCGTTCAGTCACAGTCAGTCGTCGGCAGCGCAGTGCTTGGACGGACCGCGGCGGCGGCGGCGCGGCCGCCGCGGGGCCGACATTCGAATGGCGACGCCTCGAAGCGCCCACCTCCGTGATCCCAGCGCCAGTTAGTCGGCTAACTGATCCGTCCGTCTCTGTCGCCGCGCTGCGGCCCTCCGCCTCCGCGACGCAGCCTTCGTCGTCGGCGCCCGGCTGTCTGACCTGCGCCGACGGCGTTCCTCTATCTATTCGCGTGGCACGGCTCTCGGCCGACTCGCCGCCAGCGCCACTGGATCCCAGAGTCTTTCAGCGTTCACGCTTCCGTCTACACTTATGCCTATTTACAGAGGCCATCGCGCGCTCACCTACGTATACATGTAATTGGTACGCACACAGCTCTGAGTCGAGTCGTCCACGTCAGCTTCGTCTCAATGTGCTATTTTCTTCTCAGCTCCAGCCAATGAATGAACGATGCACTTATGGAAATGCGTGTTGGCGGCGGTGATGGTGGGCCCGTGTGCGTGCGTACATTTGTAGTTCATGGGCCTGCTCCGTAAAATGAGATGTCGCTAGAGCTCTGCTGTCCCTGTTGTTAGGCACACACACACACACATTCATGTAGTGTATGCGCGTCATGTGCCTAAGAGCCATGAGCAGGGTGCCAGTCGACGAGTCGACGACGGCCAGAGGACCCGCAGGGGCGACCCTCACTGCGGCTGCCTTCAGATTGCCCCAGCAGTGAGACACGGTTACAGAGCCGTTGTCGACCCTGTCGGCTAACGCGGCTGTCGCCCCCGAGGGCACTTCAATGCCTCGTTAGACTGACAGACGGCATGCTGTCACCAGTCGGTTGCGGCGACTCTCTTCTCTGCTGAACTCGACGCCTCCTGCCACTTTTTCGACAACGCCACCGCGACAACTTTTCGACGCCGCCCGTCCCGCTTAAAGCGTCATGTGGGCCGCCGCTTCCACAAATAGACGCAGAAACAGAAATGTTGCGGCAGCAAGAAAGGTGGGCGTGACAAACGTTCCTAAAGTACTTACCGTTTCGAGTTGCAACTTGCAAACACTCTAGGAAGCAACAAGCTCTGTACACTACGTGCTATGTACCGTGGGAATGTAGATGTAGGTAGTAGGTAGACAGGTATGCGAGTGTGGGTGCTAGATCTCTTGTGCGTGCGAGTGTGCGTGTGTGTGGTTTTATGCTCTGTGTGTGTGTACGTGCAGAGGCGGCGAAGAGGGTGGAGGGGTTGGGTATCCTGTTGCGCTGTCGTCATCGCATCCTTACGGCCCATTGCGCCGTCGGTCGGTGGTGCCAAAAGTCGGCCTGTCGGTGTAAGTGGCGTAATGGGCGCCAGTGCCAAGATCGCCAATAGACGGTGGCCGACCGGTCGAAGACGCGAGGCCTGCCGACCTCGTTCAAGCCGCATCGGCACGAACCAAGGCGAGCAGCCTATTGGCCTCTGCCCATTCAAAGATAGTAACGAACCGGCTTGCCATTGTCGTTTCGTTCGAAAATCAATGGCACAGGGCCTGGGGCGGGGCCGCGCCGCCTCCAGTGCATCCAGCGCCGTCGCGGTGTTCGCGCCACGTTTCCATTACAAAAAGGCCGCGAGCCACGAGCGCCGCTTGTCCTGCCCGAATCGGTGCGTCGGTCGCGCCCACGCGACCGAACGATGAGTGTGCGCCACAGCTTCGACTACCGGGGCCGACAGGTGCGCGATGCGCCAACCGACGCTGGCCGAGCAAATGCCGACGACTGCCTGTGGTGTCCGTCTGCGCCGACCGAGTGGCTGCGCGACGGACGAGAGGGCGCGCGAGCCGATGACGCGACCGACCGTTGCAGGTGCTCTCGCTGGGCGCCGACGTCGTGCCCGAGTACAAGCAGCAGCCGAGCCGCGTCCACCACTGCACCATCCTCCACTACTCGCCCTTCAAGGCCGTCTGGGACTGGGTCATCCTCATCCTCGTCATCTACACCGCCATCTTCACACCCTACGCTGCCGCCTTCACGCTCAGAGAAGTCAGAGTCTAGACAATCGCTCAGAGAACCGTTGAGAGTGAACTGCAGTGGTTTTATTGACACTGTAGTCGTCACATTGGGAAGAGAACTGTCACACGCTGATCTTTACAATTTTTCTGGAGCCTGGGCGGGACCGTCTATGTGACCTACCATCACACGAAAATAGCAAACCTGCACGGCGAAAGTGCGCATAACAAAAATTAACCCTGGGTAACAGGCCACATGCATTGTATCGTCGCACATGTACAGTACTTTGTGTACTTCGTGTACAGTACTTCGTGTACTGTACACGCATGTACTGTACATGAATGTACTGTACACAACTTGGAGTTGCAGGAGCCGACGATGTCGAACACGATCCAGCGGTTCAAGAGACCGTTGGAGATCATCGACTTGCTCGTGGACATCATGTTCATCGTGGACATCATCATCAACTTCCGCACGACCTACATCAACGACAACGACGAGGTGGTCAGTCACCCGGGCAAGATCGCCAACCACTACTTCCGCGGCTGGTTCTGGGTCGACATGATGGCCGCCATCCCTTTCGACCTGCTGCTCGTCAGCGCCGACACCTCCGGCGACCAGGACCAGGTCACAACCTCCCCCCTCCCCCTCTTGCCTCCAACCACTCCGCCCCGCGCCATCCTTTAGACAGCGACGCTTATTGGCCTCCTGAAAACCGCTCGACTGCTCAGGCTTGTCAGAGTGGCGCGAAAATTAGACAGGTTCGACAACGGCGGCGGCTTGTTCTGCCGTCGGCGTCCGCTCTCCTCAGTAGTGCTGTCGGCCTCAGATACTCCGAGTACGGTGCGGCACGACTGCTGTTACTCATGGCGCTGTTTGTGATGATCGCGCACTGGCTCGCCTGCATCTGGTACTTCATCGGCTCGGCCGAGCTCAACAGCGACGGCGTCGCCAAGGAGATCAGCTGGCTCAACAAGCTCGGTTCGCCCTTTTGCCTCGAGCCGAGGCGTCGCCAAGCCGCGACGCCGCTCCAGGTTCGGCCATGGAGCAGCCCTACAACACGACGGGCGTCGACAAGCCGACGGAAGGGCCGCCCCTGAGGGCCAAATACATCACGGCGCTTTACTACACCCTGTCGACAATCACGAGCATTGGCTTCGGCAACGTCTCGGCCACCACAGAGATGGAGAAGATATTCACGATACTCATGATGATACTGGGATGTGAGTTGCCGACCCACCCACCGACCAACGCGTTTTCGTCGAGTCGACGCGTCGAGGATTCTGCAAAATTGTAGCCCTCATGTATGCCATCGTGTTCGGCAACGTGTCGGCCATCATCCAGAGGCTGTACGCGGGCACAGCCCGCTACCATGCCGAGCTGTCGCGGCTGCGCGACTTCATCAGGTTCCACCAGGTTCCGAATCCGTTGCGTCAGCGACTCGAGGAGTACTTCCAGCACGCCTGGTCTTACACGAACGGCATCGACATGAATCTGGTTCGTTGGGCGCGCTCGCGGTCGACGCCGGGCACACGAGAGCGTCTCTTGCAGGTGCTCAAGGGCTTTCCCGAGTGTCTGCAGGCGGACATCTGTCTGCACCTGAACCGCAACTTGCTCAACAGCTACCCGGCGTTCCAGGGCGCGTCGCAGGGCTGTCTGCGCGCGCTGTCGATGCGCTTCCGCACGACGCACGCGCCTCCCGGCGACACGCTCGTCCACCGCGGCGACGTGCTCAGCTCGCTCTACTTCATCGCGCGCGGCTCAGTCGAGATTCTCAAGGACGACAACATCATGGCCATTCTCGGTGCGTGAGCACTACTACTACTACTACTACATCCTACGCAAGTCCTCGCCCCCTCCCTCGCCCAGCGGAATCTCTCTCTGTTGCAGGCAAAGACGACATCTTTGGCGAGAACCCGGTCGTGCACGAGGTCGTCGGCAAATCCTCATGCAACGTGCGCGCGCTCACCTACTGCGACCTGCACAAGATCCTCCGCGAGGATCTGCTTGACGTGCTCGACATGTACCCCGAGTTTGCCGACTACTTCTGTCAGCACCTGCAGATCACCTTCAATCTCCGCGATGTGAGTCACTGCGGCCGCCCTGCTGCGCGCGCCTCCACCGCGGCGCCTTCCGACCTCTCCGTGTCCTCGAATCAATTCACAATAAATAACATCGTTTCACAACTCCAAGAACGTTTGTAGTGTTGCCACTTTCTGTCGACTCTTTTTTCTTACGTAGTGGCACAGTTCGTCGTTGTAGCACTCACGGGCGGCGCCCAAAACTGCTTAGACGTGTTGTTATGCGTGCGCGCGCGCGTCCTCTCGTGACGCGCCCAGGTCTCTGCTTGTCCTAATACCGTGCACCCCAAGCAGGTGAAAATGACGTACAAGCACACGGAGCTGCGAAAGTCGATCCGGCGCCGAGGGGTGCAGGCGCAGGAGCCCTGGTCCACGGACACGACGACCGCGGCCGCCGCCGCCGGCTGCGGCGACGACGGCGCCCCAGACGAACACGTGAGCCGCTCGGCGGGCGTGTCCGCTTCCTTTGACGCTCGCTGCCACGGGAGCCGCACCGTGGACTGGCCGCCCGCCTTTCGCTCTTTCTCTTCCCCTCCCCCCCTCTCCTCCTCCTCCTCATCCTCCTCCTCGCACACTCGTCGCAACCGGCCTCCTCGTCGCCCTGCGCAGCACGCGCTCCGCGTCGACTCGCATGTCTGACGCCTTGTTGTGCTTGAATTGGCTTTGGCACATCGCAGTCGCAGTCCAGAGCGGTCGGTGCAACGACCCGATTATGTTTTTTTTTGTTCGCGCACATTGGCACGGGTTTCGCCTGCAGGCGCGTGGTGAGCACAGTACCTTCCAACTTCTTCACTTCGTACAGTATAAACTCATTTCTTCCTGCGCAAGCAATCTTTGCACAAACTGGAAGAGGAGCGATGCTGACAGCATGCGTTCATGTGTTCTTTTTCTGATTTAGAGGAGAACGTTTAGGAGACGGCGTCGACCAAATTCCGCGACACGGAGCGGCACCGCATGCACCGTCTGCCGTTGGAAGGAGACAGCCCAACAAACCTAGGCAAAAAGTCAATGTTCGCGCAACTCTGGCATTGATCGCTACGGTCTGTTGCAGGCTGCTCGCGGAGCAACAATAGAAACGGTGGCGGTAGACTGAACAACAAGCAAGCGCCCTTGCCACTCGACTCCGTCCCTGCAGCTGCACCGACAAAGGTTCGCCCAAAATTACGAAAACACGAAATTGCGAAAATCAAGTGAGTTCCTTCCATTATAGCTGTACCGAAAGGAGGTGGAGCTGGACGAGGTCGAAGCCGAGGCGGCGACGCCCTTCTTGGAGGACGACGACAGACGCAGCCTCCAGTCGGGTGCGCGCTTGGTCGCGAGCCGACTCCACTGATGGACGCGTCGACACGCCGTCCCTACAGGCACGGGCATCCTCGAGTTCACGCCCGAGCGAGCGGGCAGGGACGTGACGCCGGCCAAGTTCGACTTCGCCGATAGGTCTGCGTCTGGCTCTCCGGCGCCCAGCAACGTCAACCAGCTGCGCTCGCTCTCCGGTAACGCCCGGCGCCCTCTCCGCGCCACTCGCCCGAGCTCTCCCTCCCCTACTCCTCACTGTCCGCTAGTGTCGTCAGTGCCCGTACTAACGACCCACATGCGTGCCTCGCTTGGTTTCCTCTAACTGGCGCGCGTTCCCGTGCGCTTGGGGGAACGCTCGAGCATTTGGAACCCAAAGACCTTGCATCGTTACTGTTGTTCTGGCGCGTGCGTGCAGCGCTCTCTGGCGCTTCAGGGGCTTTCGAGTCGTTTAAGAGGAGCGTCACCGACCTCTCCCAGGTCCTAATGCCCGAGCCGCCAACGCCGCGCTCCTTCCGGCGAAAGCTGGGTCAGTGCGCGGACAACACCGCACGCCAGGCCAGGCGCCCGTCCGTCCGCGCGTCCGTCTCCGCCTGCCTGTGCGAGCGCTTGTGTGGGCAGCAGAACGAGTCATTGCCGAAGTGCGCTTTGTTGCTCGCCGCGGCTGCCGAGAATGCGCGAGACGACGCCAACTAACTGCCAGCATGCATGAATGTCGCCGATCGAGTTGACCGCACGACTAGCATCCCACGTTCGAGCATTCGCCTGCGGGAAGCAATGGCTCGAAAAATTGCGTCGGTCGCGGTGCGCCGACGGGCTGACTGACATACCCTTCTGCTTGCAGTGAGTGGCGGCGGCGGCAGCGGCGGCGCTGTGGCGGTGGTGCCGCGGGCGAGCGCGACTGGACGCATGCGCAAGCAGCACACGATCGCGTCGGCCGAGGCTGGCGAGCTGAGGCCATCCAAGCAGCTGCGCTCGACCGTCGGCGCGCGGCCCACCTCCTCCGTCTATCCCACCGCCTCGCCGCAGGTCCACAAAGGCAGCGGTGGCGCCGTCGCCGTCGCCGCAACAGGCGCCATCCCCAAGAGTAGCTCAAGTGAGACTGACAGAGGCCGGTGTCACGGCTCGACACGCGTCAGACTCACAGGGCCAGGCATTACAGGCACCGCGATCGTGCGCAGGACGAGAGACGGATTGGCCGGCACCTCGGCCGACTCGAGCCTCGAACAGATCGTCATGACTCGCATAGACGAGATGGAATCGTGAGCGACAGCCGGCAGACAGCTTCAACAACAATGCCAGCACGCCGGTCTCCCTTCAGACGTCTGCAGCGCATGGAGAACAAGCTCAACGAAGACATGGAGAGGATAGTGCAGCTACTGACGACCGTCGCGGTGCCGTCGACGAGCGCCGGCAGCAGCGGACAGACGAAAGCCAACCCCGTCGTCGTCGGCCGCCTGCCGAACGGTCGTCTACCGCCAGTGCCTTCGGCGGCGTCGTCGCAGCAGCCGCCGCGAGGCCAAGCGCCCAGCAGGGAGCTGCTCGCATCGCCTGGCTCGCCATCCCTCAACTCGCACAACAGAAGCGCCTCCTACGAGGCAAAGCCGACCGTCGCAGCTGCACAGGTAGGAGGCACTCATCTCGAGCCGAGCCGAACACCGTTCGCGGATGCCGCGCTACAGTGGCGGAGGAACGGCGGCGGCGCGAAGGCGGACGCGTCGAGCGGCCGGGAGCGGCATCGGCTGGCGGCGGCCGGAGAGGAGATGAAGCAGCGCTCCTTCCCCGAGCGCCACTCCGACGACCTCATGTCCTTCTCCTCGCCCACGGGCGGCGCACCGGCCGAGACAAGAGGCGGCGTCGGCGGCGGCGGCGCCGCGGCCCCGGCCGACGGCGCCGCACCCCTGCTCCTGACCTCAGCCGGCGGCGACGAGGAAGACGACGACGACCAAACGTTCCTCTGACGACGCGGCGCGCGGCGCCGCCCTCTCTCTCTCGCTCTCGCCGCCGACGTCACACAGCGATTGATCTCTGTCGCGTACCGGTCGGCAGTAGTACCGCCTTAGCGATGGACGCGCCACCACGCCTACCTAGCGCACCCATCGCTTGTGTGTGTGTGTACCATGTGTGTGTATTCAGAGAGAGAGAGTCTTACAAGTGCACGCTCAGTTGCATACCCTTGGTCCAACCGTGCAGTCTAGACAACTCCCAACGTGCGCAGTTTGGGAATGAGGTAGCGCAGGACGAAGAAGTCGGATGAAAGGGCGCTCAGGGCCTCTATCTCCGCCTTCGTGACGGTGCGCTCGAGCGCCTCCAGCTGAACGCAATCTCCCTTCATCTTCCTACAGTGGCACGCACGCACGCACGCACGCGCGGACCTCGCGCAGCACGAGCTCGTCTCCGAGAGCGGTGGCGCGCCGTCTGAGCGCGCCGATCTTCAACTGTTCCGCGTCGGAGAGCGCCAGCAGTTGGTCGTCCGAAACGGGCAGTCTAGGGAAGAGAGGCGCAGGAAAGGAGCTCGAAGCAAAGAGACAGAAAGTCGCAGCGCACGAACCCCTGGAGCTCGCTTCGAAAGAGGCCGATCCACTCGACCAGGGAGGCGCTCAGGCGCCGGTTCTCGTATGTCGTCGCCTTGGACGAATGGGGGCCGTCACTGGGAGCACAAGTGCGCACCTCTGATGAGCACTGCTCACCGTTGGTCCGTACTTGTACGTGAGCATGATCTCGATGCCTGCAGCAAGGGCGAATGAGGCTGTGGGGCGACGCGATAGGCAGAGCGCGCAGCTGAGCGCGCGCGCAAATGCAGAACCGACCATGCGGGTCGGCGTCGACAAGCGCAAAAGTCCTGACTCCCAGCTCCGCTAGGAGTCGCTTGACGAGCTGGCGCGTCGCGATGTCGGGATAGCCTCTGCCCTAGAAGAGGACTGTAGTATGTACACCGCACAGAAGCATGGGCACATACGCGGGGGATGCACCGTGAGAAGGACGCATTTGTCGGCGGCGGCGTGTACGAGGCGCTGGTCGATGAGCTTTTGAAAGGAGGCCTCCTTTTCGACAAGCAGACAGAAGGCGCCGTCGACAGGGGCGCGCAGGCGAGACGCGCCTCGGCGCTCCCCGCTCGGCGCCGACGCCGACGGAATGGGGCTGGGTCGACGTCGACAGTCGATGACGCGCTGAGAGAGAAGTCGAGAACTCGACGGTCGACAGCGTGCCCACCCCACAAGGCGGCGGACGCGTCACGCACGACGGCCGAGCCGACGTCGTCCGTCTCTTCCCAGAGAAGATTGCCGAAGACGAGGCCGCGAGAGCAAGACAGCTGAAGGCAGCCGCCGGCTAAGAGAGTGAGAACGAACGGACGCGCGCGACGGCGGACAGACGACGTGGAGAGCGTCGCGCGGCTCCTGCAGCAGCTGACAGACTGTCGTGACGGCGCTGTTGAGTCGGCTCTGCGTCCCGTACAGGCGCTTGTTTTGGTAAAACAGATCTCTGCGGCCGCGGTCACGCGTTCCGTTGCTTCGCTCGCAGCAGAGCAAATTCCCTCGGAGGAACAAAGTACCTCTTGGTGCTAAAATCGTCGTCGAGCAGCAGGCGATAGACGTCGGCCATGAGTCGAAAGACGCAGGCCAGTCGCGACACTGTCCCCTCCTTCAGGGGCACGCGCACCTTCGAGTTCCGGTGACTGAAGACGAAGTACGAGTTACACGGTGCAATCCAAGCCAAGCGCCCGACCTCCAACAAGCCGCAAGCAAAGAGCACCTGAGAACAGCGCAGTCGTCGTCTGCGTTCGCCGAGTCGACAAAGGCGACGAAGCAGCGCTCGATCTTTCGCATCACCGCCTGCCGACTCGCACGCGCGCCGCCCAACTCTTCTCCACTGCTCATCTTCTCCTCGTACTTCTCGTAATGTTCATTCTATGGTGACCACCGTAAGACCAAATTTGCATATCAACGTTACGTACCGTACTACTCGCCACTGCCGTGTGGTTGTTCACCGTATCCGGTGAGGACGGAAAGTTTGAACAAGTGACTTGTTGGGATGGCACATTTCAATATAGGGATGGACAGTGACTCGTCACTGTGCTGCATAATCCTGTATTTTAGTTTAATAAATACGCTATTTATGTAACTTAGCTGTCCAAACCTAACAGACTTATGAATTCGCACGAAAAACAATTACAACACATCTCGCCAACAGATCGAGGTGAACAAAAATTCATGCGTGATAGTTCGGCAAAGCGTACATACGTAACTGCATAAATCACGAGCAGCGGGGTTTTAAAATGAGCTAACTTTGTTCTATTTCGCAGTAGACGTTGCCAGCCACCAATAAATCTGAACGTTTGAACAAGAACAGCAGTTTCACAGAGATCATCACGGACATGAACACCGAAACGAGCGAAGGTCTACTGCTCTAAGAGGAGGATGTACATAAAGAGCAGCGTAATGGGGAAGCCAGAGCCAGTAGTGTGAAAGGCCAGCGGTACAGGAATCGGTGCAGCTCGCGCATATACACATACATACATTTCCAAACGGGTAGAGGGCTAATGGAGAAACGGAGCTGATCAAGGAGCGCCTGTACAATAAAGCAGTAAGTCGCCGTCGGAGTTGGCGCCGCCTCTCTAGAGCTGGGTCGGTGGAGCGTCCCCTTCTTGGGAGGAGTTGGAAGGTGAGGGCGAGAGGCGGCGCAGCGCGGCCTGGCGGGGGTCGAGACGCGAGCTGGCGACGCGCAGCTCGACGCGCTCGTAACGCAGCACGTCCGCCATGGGCGGGATCCAGCCTCGGGCCGCCATCTTCTTCACGCGTCGTTCGTCGGCAGCGAGCTGCTCCTCTTCACCCGTCGGCTGTCGACGGTGCTCGCGAGGGCCCCACAGCGCCGTCGGCCGCAGCAGGTACGACACACCCTGCAGGCGCAAGCGCAGACACAGCCACTCGGCGGCTACCGTTGGCCGACACGCAAGCGCACCGACCCGCTTGTGGCGCCAGCAGTCGTAGAGGGCGTAGGCGAAGCCGAGCCAGATGCAGAGCTGCGGCAGCCAGAGGAGCACGTCGGCCACGACCATGAAGGAGAGGGGCAGCACGACGTACGTGTACCGGTGGCAGATCACCGAGAAGTCCACGTCCTTGATGCTCAGCGCCGTCAGGCCCTGCCAACGACGAGCGTCGGCCAACCACCCCGCCCGCGGCTCGTGGGCGGGCGCGCCTCCAGCGACGAACCGCGAGCACAACGGGCGCCACGTATTTCCAGATGATCTTCCAGAACAGGCCCGAGTAGCCGAACACCCGACCGAACAGGCTCGTCTCCGGCTCAAAGGGGTCGTCCATCATTTCCGACAGGTTCGCCAGAAACTTGTCCACTCCTAGAGCAGCTCGACTACACTGGCAGTGGCACGCTTCTCAAACGCTGCGCACCGTAAAACCAGGACACGAAGACCAGTTCCGTGAAAGCCACCGTCACCAGCGAGTACGTGGCACCCCACTGATCGAACAAGTAGATCAGGTAGTAGCCGATCTAGACGTTCGACTGCCAATTCGCGGACTGGGCGAGGTGAGGAAAGGGGGGGGGGAGGAGGGAGGGGACGTGCGCGTACGTCGGTGGCGAATGCGAGGCTGAGGAGGCAGAAGAAGGCGCAGACGAAGCCCGAGACGGCGGCGCGCTTCCGTCGACAGAAGGGCACCGCCTCCGTGATGTTCGACACGACCGTCTCCACGAGCGTCAGCTGCAACGCGTCCGGTCGAGCTACGAGTGGGGCGGAGGGGGAGGGGGCGGGGGCGGGGGCGGGGCCGCGCGTACGGCGGTGTCGAGTCCCATGAAGAAGAGCAGGCTGAAGAAGGCGAAGGACCAGAGCGGCGGGAAGGGCAGCTGCAGCAGCGCGTCCGGGTACGTGACGAAGAGCAGGCCGAATCCTGCAGCCGTTCCCTCCGTGCCCACCCACACCTCGGGCCGTGAAAGAGAGAGGGAAAGAGAGAGAGAGAGAGAGAGAAGGGGACAGACCGCCCTGGGAGATGGCGCTCTCCGCGTTGACGACCTTCTGCTCGTAGATGAGGTTGCCCAGAGCCGCGAAGATGGTCAGCGCGCACAGGAGACTCGTGAAGCAGTTGCTGGAACGGCGCGCCAAGCGAAAGCGTAGTTGGCTGAGCGACGGACGGACAGCTATGGGCAATACATGAGGCAGACGACGAGTCCCTGCGTGAGCACGTCGTTGTGGAAGGCGTTGTAGCTCGTCAGCGTCATGAGGCCGCCCATGCCCAGACTCAGCGAGTACAGCACCTGCGCCGTCGCCATCAGCCACACCTGTGCAAGCAAGAGGGCACGCACGTCGACGCGGGGGGGGGGGAGAGGGGGGGGGGTGGTGTTGGTGACGCACGCTGCCGGAGAGCAGGTCGGCCCAGTGGAAGCTGAGCAGCTGCTCGAAGCCCAGCTCCGAGGCGGGCATCATGAGCGCGCGGAAGAGGATGACGCAGAGGAGCAGGTAGGGCACGGTCGCCGTGATGTAGACGAGTCGGCCGATGAAGCGGATTCCGAGCGCGCAGAAGACGAAGATCACGAGCCAGCAGACGGCGTTCCACACCACGAAGCGCCAGTTCAGTGTCGACGGCCACATGGTCAGACTGCCGTCGCCGATCTTCAGGATGAAGTTGCTGAACCGCGCTGCGCGTCCAGGCCGGTCGACTGGCTACGGACCGGCAGTGGGCACGCGTGCCACGCACGCAAAGTACTGGTCGGCGGGGGCGCGTCTGCCGACGACGACGGACAAGCACTCGTTGCGGCCCCAGTGGAAGAAGCGATGCGTCCGGTTGCACCGGTCGAACATCTGCGTGTCGTCGAAGGCGCTGCCGCACACTGCAAGCGATGGGTTGTGGGGCAGTGAGGAGAGGCTCCAGCGCGGTCGCCGTCGTCCACTCACGAGGGCCGCTCCAGTCGTTGTCGCACGTCTGCCATGGCACGACGGTCGCCAGACTGCTCGTCTGCCAACAAGCAGCCACGCTCGACGCTTCCTTGCTGCGTGCGACGCGAGCGCAAGAGGGCGGTGCGCAAGACGTACGAAGTAGAGGAGTATGTAGGTGAGGAGGCCGACGTAGTAGATGGCGAGGATGGCGCTGCAGACGACCATGGCCCAGCCGAGGCCCTGGAAGGCGGGCGCCATGCGGCCGAACAGCGCCGCGGGGCCCAGGCCCGTGTACTGGCCCAGCCCCAGCTCCATGTAGAATGAGGGCACGCCGATCAGCAGGTTACACACGAAGTACGCGACCAGAAAAGCCCCTGCAACCACGTCCATGCTCCATCCATGTGCCCCCACGGAGTCGCAGGCCTCCCTCCCTCCCTCCCTCCCTCTCCCACCCTTCTGCTCCTTGAAGACCATGAAGGGAAAGCGCCAGACGTTGCCCAGACCTACGGCGTAGCCGAGGCAAGCGAACACGAACTCGCTGGGCCGCCGCCACTTCTGCTTGCCGTCGCCACGACCATTCTGGAGCACAACCGGTAGCCGGTGGGCGAATTTTCTCGTCGTAACCGAACGATGGCGGCGAGCGTACCTGCTCGAGCTCGGTCGGCAGGCGGCCGTCCGCCGACGCCCAGCGCCCCCGACGGCCGTAAGAGAACTGCGACGACGACTCGTCTTCCACGTCCACGAAGTACTTGGGCGCTCGACGCCGGCTCTCCAATGAATATATCGTCGCATCGGATTTATATGGTCGGCAAGAAAAAGAAATATCTCACTATATTCGAACTTGTTGATGGTCTCCACGATGACATTGTTAGAAGGTTCCGTCGGTAAGAAACGAGAAAATATCTCCAAAAAGAAAAAACACTCAAAAAACGACAATTACACAAAAGTGATGAGTGATGACTGGAGCGATTGAACGACACGATATGCAAATCTCTCATTAACGTACAGTTTATACCGTAGCTTGTCCAGTAATCGTAAGATTAATATTTGCATTTCTCATGTAAATAACGTAACGCCTCTTCTACACTACATGAATGTGTGGACATTCACAGTGGCGTGACGCCCAGATACTGAGTGGCTGTTGACGACGAGCCACCATCACTGCACACGCGCGTCTCGTCTCGTCCTGCGTGAGCATTGGCAGCCAATTTGTTGTTGTACCCAAGAAGACACAACACAAATTATTGCGCCGTACTGTGCCTTATTTACATTCTTATAGTATTTACGGTACTTACAGTACCTATAACAATTTTCTACAGTATTTTTTGCCATTTTTCCGTATTTTAGGAGAACGTCAATTCACACGCAGTGTGTTGGCTTCACAGTATTGGTTTGGAATTGTTGAGACTCGCTGCTTTAGTTTCCTGTTGCAAAAGGAATGGCGGAGGACGACTTTCTTGACAATTTTGAGCGGGCCGTGTTGTTGCTGCTGTATGGCACAGCCGACGGGGATACGGAAGTGGTATTTTCTTCGACTGTTCCACATAGACTGCCGCCTGGAAGGAACACTTTCTGCTATTTTGTGGACTGTTCTTCTCTGATGAACAGCAAAGATATTTTTGTCGACTCGTATGGCAAGTGGGGCTTGCGGACGGGGAGCAACATGCGCTGCTTCTCTGCGGGTCGGCCGGCTGAGTGGATTTTGTGGCTCTGCGTTTGTTGGCCTCGAGCCAAATGGTTTGCTGTGTGATTGATTGCAGACATGAAGAGCGTCGGTCGCAAGCGGCGCCAGCACGACGCGTGGATGTATCGCATTCTGTGTCTCAAGTACACCCATCCTGACGCGGACGACTTCAAGAAGTGCATCTTCACTCTGGAAAAACGAACGGAGAGGGGAACGTCGCGTCAGCGGGCCATCATTTCCTACAGGTTCGTGTCGAGTCTCAGTGGAGACGCTGCGCTGGCCGTCAGCGTGTGCTTGCGCGCTCTACAGCTATTGGGGCTCGGAGCCGTTGGAGCATTTCGTGCCCAGCGCGCACGGACAGAGCAAGCGCAACGAGCCCTTCTACCACACGCGGCCCAGCGTGCGCGACGACATGAAGAGGCGCGCGACGCGCATGAAGCCGCGAGAGAACGTGCACGCGACTCTCGAGCACGCCGGCCGCCTCGCCGTCCAGAGTCCCATCTTCGTCGCCAGGAACAGCAAACAAGTCTTGTCTGGTCTCTTGCTCAACTGAATCACATGACGTTCTCTTGCGTTCCTCAGGCAGCGCGCATCTCCTGTCAAGTGCGCGCGTCCTCTCCTCCTCCTCGCGCCGATGATCCCACTGAAAGCGGTCCCACCGTCTCGGCTGAGCCATCCCACCAGCTCTCCTCAGCAGTGCCAACCGGATTCGACCTCAACGAACTGTTGGAGTCGGTCTCGATTCATGGATTTGTTCGGCACGCAGAGGCGGCCACCGGATCGAATGGAGAGCCTTGCTGCTACGTTTTCTGTGGTCAGCTCTTGCTCTCCGCCATCTAGTTTCCCCTACTGCACGCACTGCGTATAAAGGAAGCGGCATTTCAGCAACCAAGAGTATGTTGAGCGACTTCCAGAGAGTCTGTGTCACGTCCGAAGCCGAAAGTTGTGGTGACGGCGAAAAAAGACCCCTGCAGATCGACTTCACCTACGAGATTGCCGGGCCGCACGTGGGCCTCATCGCTTGCTGGGCCCACAATCCGCTCGTGGTCAACAGGACAACGGGTGCGCTGCTTTGCCTAGCCCAATAGTCGGCTTGACCTTTCCGTCGCGACCTTAGGGAAGGAAGCGAAGATGGCATTGGCGTTCGTGCTGACGTCGAGGGGGGAGGAGGACGCGAGCGCGTACGCGTACGCGGCCGAGCGCCTGAAGGAGGAGTGCTGCTTGACGGAGGCGCACTACGTGCGCGCCTTCGCCTCTTCGGATTCGGCCGAGACGTCGCTGCTGCAAGGCCTGCGCTCCACGACGCTCTTCCAGCCCCCTCGGAGCCGCTTCATTCCCTGCATCGATCCCTTCAACAGGAGGATGGCCGACCTGGGCTTCACGGAGGGCGACCTCTCGGTAAGCCGTCAGCCGAGGCGGCAAACGGTCTATGAGCGAATTTCTCAGATGGTTGTCGTGGAGCACGTGGGTCGCCAGCTGGCCAACTACCTCCTCTCCTGTCGGCAGGGTCAATTGGGAACGAGCACGCAGCTTGCAACCGGCGGCAAAAGTCCGCAGGCAGCGCGTAGAGGCGCCATCGACGCCGCAACAGCGCCTCAAGGGGTTCGTCTGTCCACCGCTCAGCTGGCGCTGACGAACTCTAACACAGTTGCACTGCACGCACAAGTGCCGAGCGTGGACGAATTGGAACACGGTGGGGGTTGGATGTCCAGGTGTTCTGTCCAAAGGCCGGCTCGTTGCAACTGCCGACTCGGGAGCAGCTGAAGCGAATCAAGTCTGCCCAGCCGCTCGTGTTCACGGAGCCGTACCACAACGAGGAGAAGTTCCGCTTCTACCTGCTCAGAGACTGGCGCGAGCTGGGCCACCAGCACAACGTCTGCGTCGCCTGCAAGGTGCCCCGCTGCTCGGCTCCCAACGCGAACTTTCCTTGGCCGCCGTCGTTCAATTGCGCTCGAGGGTTTAGATCGCGCTGCCATCATCGACGCTGCCGCCAGAGGATCTGGTGCTGGTGCATAGCGAGCGCTCGTCCGTGACCGCCGGCCGGCGGTTCGGCACGTCGGCGACGCGCGACGTGGTGCTGCACAGTCGCTACAGCTGCGTCCTCTCGCGCTACCCCTACTTCACGACTCGGCTACTCGACTCCTCCGCGGTCAGCGGCAACGTCGAGCCGTCTCACCTCGAGAAAATGCGCTCCAACTTTGGAATATTTCTCGCCCGATGATGATATGCGTCCCCGGTGTGCACTTGCTGTTGCGCTTCAAGCAGCCACTGTGCTAATAAAATCGGCGAGCCGTCGATCGTCGCGTTCCTTTATACTTGCCAGGTACAGTACAACGTTTGCCAAACGCGTGGCGCGCACTCGCAGTGTTCTGGCGGGTGCTAGTCTCTCGCGGCCGCTTCCTCGTTGATCTCCTCAAACTCGATGTCTGTGCCGACGCGGCCTCCCGTCTTGGCCGTCACTCCCTCCTGGGTCACCGTCTGCGCGTCAGCCACAGGCGCGTCCGCGTCCGCGTAGGGCGTGGTCGGCGTCTCGGCGCTGGCAGCGGCCGCGGCGGCGGCGTCTGCTGCCTGCCGCTGCTCTTGGAGGCCCTTGTACTGGGCGTAGAGGCGCTGCATGCGCTTCTGGTACATCTGGGCCACGAACTGCGCCATCTGGCGCATGCTCTCGATGACGACGCACCGCTCTGGCACGCTCACGTCCGACACCTCAACAAGCGATGCGCATTGCAGAGTGAGAGATTTGATACGGTACTTCGACCTACGGGTCGTGTGGTCGGGAACGCCTCCTCCGGTAAGAGCGCCAGCTTCAGCGGCCGCTGACAGAGCTACAACAAGACAAAATGCAAATAAAAAATTCAAAAGGAAGTTCTCGTGAGAGGTACGTCGGCCCACGCACGATGTTGAATGTGGGCGTGAGTTCGAAGCAGTTGCGGAACAGGGAGGCGCGCCCCAGCACGTAGAGGCCGAGACGGGCGCGAGACATCGCCACCACCAGACGGCGCACGTCTCTGGAAGGAAATGAGGGGGGAGGGTAAACAGCGAGTCGTGGACGCGCGGTGGCCAACCTCAGGTGTCCGACAATGTTGGTGCGGACGAGCGAGAGAATAATGTAGTCGTTCTGTTGGCCCTGGAACTTGTCGACCGTCGCAATCTGCAAAAGTACCGGAGAAAAATCGGTAACTAGGTGAGTGGTGGGCGTGAGGAGGCGGCGACCTTGTGAGGTCTGCCGATCATGGGATTGGGCGCGCAGCGTTTCTCGATCACGTCCCTCAGGAGGTGCTTCTGGCCGTTGTAGGTGGTGATGATGCTGATCTTCTCGGCGGGATATCCGACGAGGCGCATGTACGTGAACAGCGCCACCGCGTACTCGGCCTCGGCCAGGTTCTGCCAGACAGACGCGAGGCGTTGAGGAGAGCCGTGAGTATTGAGGTGAGGTCGGGATCGGGGAGCAGAAGAACCTGGTAGAAGAAGGGACTGGGCGTGCTCTCGCCGACGCCGTTGAAGTCGGCGACGTCGACGAGCTGGTAGTCGAAGGCGAAGCCCGCGTTCGCCGCCTGGAACTCCGCGCGCGCCTCCACGTGCGGCAAGTTGCCCAGACGCGCGTAGCGCCAGTTGTACAGGGCCGCGATGCTGCAACGGTTCCCCTGCATCCATGGCAGCGAGTCGGCAGCGGAGTCACCTGGATCTGGCGCGTCCCTGCGCGTCCAGCAAGACCGTCGGAACGCCCAGTCGGACGAAGCGCGCGAAAAGAGACTGCTCCATGTTGGAGTATTTCTGAAGAAAGACGCACTCACGTCGAGGACCACACGGCTCGGAGGCTACGCTGAAACCTGGAAAGCCATGTTTTGAATGACGGGCGGCAGTTGGTGGTGGTCTCCGATCATGATCCATCGCTTGAGTCGGCTCCGGCCGTCCTGTGGGTCCTGTCGACAGGGCAAACGCGACCACTTATACGCACGCACGCATGCACGCGGGGGGGGGGGGCACCGGTAGGAGTAGGGGAATGAAGGTCTCGATCTCTAGAATCTGCGCCGACTCCTCCATGAGAATGTTGTCGTAGCGGAAGCCGAGCTCGACGAGCGTCCGCCGGCGCAGCGCCGCGTGCGTGCACGTCATCGCGATGATCTTCGCCTCTGAGAGCGCCGACCACAGCCGCTCCCTAGACGCAGTCGACAGGGCGCAACAGGGGAACCTTTGACGAGCAGGTACTCGGTCCTGTCGCGACCCGTGCGCAGCAGCTCAAAGGCGCGGAACTCCTCGAGCTGCTCGAACACGCGCCGAATGTAGCGCCAGCAGCCGTCCGCCACCTCCCAGTCCTCCGCGTACGACAGCCCCTACAGTTGTGCCGGATCACACTGACGCACTAACATCAGCATGCACGCCGCGCAAGGAACGAACACCCACCTTGAACAGGGGCTGCGGGGCGTCGACGAAGAACTCGTGAAAGGGAAAATGTTGCGTCACGGAGCCGGCACTGCGCTGCGCCGCTTTCAGCTCCCTCTCGAAGCGCTCCCACCGGGGAACCACCTCAATTTGCCGTCTCCATTTCGCCTTTCCGTGCCCATTTCACCGGCGCCCCGCCCACCTGATAGAGGTAGAAGTGTGAGGCGGTCTCGCAGGTGTAGGAGACATCGCCGAGGACGCCGAGCGCCGTCTGGAGCTTCTCGACCAGCTCCAGCAGCTCCAGTCGACGAGACAGCACGTAGTTGACGCGGCCGTACCGACTGAAGTCCTTCTCCGTCTCCAGCGCCTCCTCGCCGTGACCTGCGCGTACGTGAGAGGAGCGTGCGTGACATACGCCACAAGCGACCGTCGGCAAGGGAAGCTAACCCAATCTGAGGAGGTGGCGCTCGTCGACGTCGAGCTGCATGATCTTCTCGAAGAGCTGATTCAGCGCCATGTTCGAGTGGGTCACGATGAGCGTGCGCTGCTCGGGCCAGTTGTGGTAGAGGTTCGAGATGATCTGCACCGCCACGTCCGTCTTGCCCGTGCCGGGCGGACCCACCACCTGTTGTTGAGAGAGAGGACCTGACTGAAGGGGGGGGGGCCCGAGAATGTACCATGGTGAGTCCCGGCTGTGTGCCCGCCTTGATCGCCTCGACCTGGGCGGGCGTGAAGCGTACGGCGTTACGTCGCGGCTCCGTAAAGGCGTAGGGGCCGCGAGAGAGCAGTCGGTGCGGCTCCACGCCGATCAGGGTCTTGTCCACCTGCTTCGTGGGGTCGTGCTGCGACTCCAACTCCACGAAGCGCAGCCTAGACAATGGCCACAATCGAATGACAAAACCAGTCTCGTAGTCGGAACTAGGACACTGACGACCTTCCGACTACGACCGTTTCCCTGGCAACCTAGAAACGCGCGACACCAAAAGAGAAGCTCTAGGCAGGCATACAGAATGGCGCATCGCCGCAAAAGCGATGAGAGTCGAGTCACGGCCAACGAAGAACTGGGAGAGGACAAGAACGTGCTCTTCATCGACTACATTCAACCGTGCGTCGTCGAATTTCTCGGCACCGCCGCCTACACTTTCTTCTGTGAGAGACGCACCGCTTTGTCGTGAACTCTACCTTCCACCTTTCGTGTTCCACGCTCTAGCCATAGTGGCGCACCTCGTGCCCAACCAGTCGGTGCGCATCGTGACGGCGGGCGCTGCGCAAGGCTTAACGCTGCTCTTTCTCATCTCTACCTTCAAAAGCATACGGTAATGGAGAGGGTGACATACTGGCGTGCGGTGCCGATTGGTGCCCCGTTAAGCGCCTGCGCCTTCAACCCGGCCGTCACACTCGGACTGGTGGCGGCCGGTGAACTCGGCGTCGTCCCTGCCGCCTTCCGTATGGTCTGCCAACTTTTCGGAGGGTTCATCGGAGGAGCTGTCGTGCGGGTGGGTCAGCGCCGACGTCAGCGGTCGTGGCTTGGCGAGACGACGCGCGCTCGCTCGCTCAGGCCGTGATGGACGAGAGCAGCTTCTTGTCGACGCTGCTGACGAGCGCGTCGGCCGTGGACGCGACGCGGACGACGCGCTACCAGGCGACCTTGCTCGAGGCGCTGCTCACGGCGCCGCTCGTCCTCATCCACGCCATGGAGCCGCGGCAGCGCGACGCCGCCGCCGTAGGCGCATACGTCGCGGTCGCCTCCATCGGCGCGCACCGTCTCACCAAGGCAGGCTCGTTTCTCCTACTCGCAGTCACACGGCAGCAGACCCACACGCCTGCTGCTGCAGACGACGGTGAACGTGGCGCGCGCCTTCGGAGCCGCGGCCGTGTACGCGCTCTTCAGCGGCCACGAGGCCGTCTGGGCGCAGCACTACGTCTTCTGGCTCGGACCACTCGTCGGCACCGCCGCCGCTGCACTGCTCTATCGGTAGGAGGAAAGCCCTGACCAAAACCTATGAGTCACGAACTGTTCTTCAGACTCGTCTTGGCGCCCAACGACAAGCGGCTCTTGTTCACAACAGCAAGCGAGACAGAAAATAGCTAGGCAGCTCGACAGCTAATTACCGTAGCCGCCCAGCCAGTCACTGTGCAGTACTGACGCGCCGCTCGCCCGCCTGCTTACTACTCTAGCTTGCCTTGTCTCGCGCATTCCGTACAGTTTGAAACGCAGAAAGGATAACGCGTAACTCTCACCTGTAGGGCGGAACATGAGATGACGCTACGAGCGACTTGTCCCCAGAGTCAGTGGCAGACGACAATTGCAGCTTGTTGTTGGGAAAGGATGCCTTCAGATGAGCCAGATCCAGAAAAGTGTCGTCGAAGTCGACGCACGGAATCGCATTGGCCATTCTGCAACTTGCGATAGTCAAGGAATGGAATTCGCAAGGAAGTGACGAGCAAATCACTTTGAGTAGTGAGCTGAGTCGGGTTTGCCATAGCCCAGAATGAGGTCTACGAGCCAGTCTGGCACGACGCAGTCCGTATTCATGAGCTGTCGGATGGTCTCTAGTACCGCCTTGAAGTTGTTCGACTTCGGGTTCCGACGCACAACCACGTTGAACGAGTTGTACACGTCCCAAAAAAGTCATGGCGAATACCGAGCGAGCTCTCTACGCCAAACGCACGCGACAACCTCTCCGCCTTTCACAGAGTCCTCCATGTCCTGTCGATACTGGTTGCAGTCGAGCCAGACGCGGAACGTGCGCTCGTCGCCTGTAGCGGTCGCAGAACGACTAGGACGCGAGCTGGCTGGGTGCGCGCTGTCTGTCGACTGTCGACTGACCAACGAGTCTGGGCCTCTCCTCCGAGCCAAACTCCTCGATGACCCTTCCCTCGGCGTCGAGCATGCCCTCGAGCTCGCAGCCGCGCACGGCGAACACCTCCATCTGGTCGGTGAGCGGCACTCCGTACGCCTCGTAGAGCGAGCCCGGCTTCCGCGTCGGACGCACCGACACCAGGAAGCAGACGTCGTGCTTTCGCAGCGCTGCAACTCCGCCGGCGCCCACTCCCTGCCCCCGCCGAGGAGAGATCCGCAGGCGCCGCGCACCTTCCCACTCGGCGCGCACGTCGCCTCGCTTGCCGAGCGTCACTGCGAGATCGGCGCGGACGGAGGCGGGCGCCTTCTCGCCGATATTGGGCCGGGCCACCTCGACAACGGTGAACGCGGCCACGGGCAGCGCCATGCGCGCCCAGCCCCCAAAGACGGCGCCCTTGTAGCCCTCGCCGCTCTCGTGGCGCCACGGCTTCATGCGAAACAGCGCGTCCTCCAGGTCTTGCCGGATCTCGTCTGCGTCGCGTCCGCGTCCGCGTCGCCCACACTCCCCCCGCCCGCATGCTTCCGCAAACAAGGCGACGCGACTCACAGGTCGACTCCATTTGGAAGAGGTTGAAGTTGCGCAACAGGTAGTCGTGCACGGTCAGGAACTGCAGATTCAGCTTGTTCAGAGCCAAAGAACCTAGACCAACGCACACTCGATCGAAATACAGAAACGAATGCGCGCACAGGTCGACAAACCCTCTCCATTGTAGTACTCGTAGGGCACGTATTTATCGTCCCATATCACCTTTTCCGTTGGATAGAGCGGCATTTCGTTCAACGTCTGCAGTTGGCTCGTACGACGCTCGCATTTCGAGATCTAGTCGACAATTCTGCTGTGGTCACAAAGCGTAGTGCGAACCTCGAAAGAGCAACGCACGAGTATCTCGAGCAGAAACTTCTCCGAATGACGGTTGAATGCGGCAGAGTTGTCGGCCTCGCGTTTCGGCACCAAGTGGAGAAACTCGGCGACTTTGTACAGCTCTTCCTTTCTACGGATGGACGCGCGGCGGTGCGCAGAAGCTAAGGCGAGCGCCACTACCACCTACTCGAGAGCGCCGAAGTGGCGTTGCAGCGCGTTGCGCGTGTCCACGCTGGCCACGTTCAGTCGGTAGAAATCTTTCAGCGACTTCCTGAAGCGGACACGCATGCCCCTCCAGCAGACACAGCAGACAGACAGCAGGCGGCGCACTCACTTGAAGTGCTTGAAGGCGGCCATTTGTAGTTCGCCCACGCTCCTGTAGTGGGCGTCCATCATCTCCTTGTCCGTCAGCGCCAGGCCGCTCAGGTCGTCGATCTCGAATCTAAAACCGCCGGAGTCAGGTCCAGTAACCGCGACGCGACTCCCAAGAGACCGCTGGTAGAAGGCGAGCATCTTGGTGAGCTCCTTGAAGAGGTGTCCGAGCTGGTCGGACTTGCGTCTGTAGAGGGAGGAGAGCGCGCAGACGGTGACGAAGTGGCGACTCTCGAGGAAGACGTTGAAGAGACGGCGCGTGGGCAGCAGCGACTCCAGGTCGATCGCCAGCACCACCACCTTCTCGCAGTACTGCACCGCGTTCGTGTCCACGTCCCCTGCACGAGCAGCGCGCATACGAAGCGCTTCTAGAGAGAGAAAGCGTGATCGTCGCGCACCGTCCAACGGAAGCTTGTCGAGCTTCGCGTAAAACTTGTCGAGCAGACGGCTGAAGAAGCCGGAATAGTAGTCGGCCAGGGCGCGCTGCTCGGCCGACATCTCGGCGCGTGCCGTCTGCACGCGCTTCCAGAAACGGCGCAGCTTCGCGTTCCGCTTGAACATCGACTCGCGCTGCTCCTGCGACACGCGCGGGCACGCGTTCACGACTCGTCCACGCGCAACCGTCGTCCAGTCACCCATTCCAGCGCACCGGCAGCAGGTGCTCCCACATGGAGATGGAGACGATCTTCTGGACCTGATTCCGCACCAGGTCGACCTCCTGCAACGCGACACAAACAGCGTGAGCGTCGAAGACGGATGGCGTCATGGCGTCAGGGAACATACGACGCTGTTGACGCAGTGAATGAGAAATGTGAGCACGAGCGACTGTTCGATGGTGGCCAGCTCGCCCCCGTCCGGCTCCAGCGACGCCTCCATGCAGCGGCGAAAAAAGCCGGCGAACTTCTCCGCGTCCCCGGACACGAAGCACTGAACGCCCACCCACACACTCATTCCCAAATCCCACATTGCGCGAAGTCAGGCTGGTACGTACGCGCCAAGCGGGCACGCGCTCGCGATGCTTCTCGTTGACCATGACGACGATGGAGAGCACGTGCTCCATGCTCGACTTCTTCACGTCGTAGTTGGGCCAGAGGAAGTTCTCCAGGTACTGGCTGAGGTTGGGAGAACGTCGGGTCGGCGTCGACAGAGCACGCAGTCAGTGAGTGTCGACGCTGCCAGCGCCACTCACCCGTATTCGAGGAGCATCACCTTCTTGGCGGAGAAGAGCGAGCCGAGCAGCTGCGTCCGGTAGACGTCGGCCACGACGCGGCCGCTGAACGCCTCGTGACGGCCCGCGCTGTACGGCGCCCAGAACCGCCGCGCCAGCTCAAAATTCGAATTGAGTATCTGGGCGCCGCTGCTCAATCAACGGCGGACAAGAAAGAAACGAACATCTGTGATGGGATCCTTGGCGATCTCTTCCACGGTCGGAGCGACTCCTCGACGACGCTTCGCCGTCGGGGCCATCTTCGTAGTTCTTTAAATTTTCAGTTTTCGTTAGAATCCCTCAGAAATGAAACACAGGAACTGTAAAGTACTGTAGGGCCACGTCTAAATGCGCGGTTGCGGGTTTCCTCAAATAGGCAAGCAAAAGTTTGCACCACCACTTCTTTTTCTTCCAGACTTTCTCCAGCGTCTTTGCCGAAACAAGAGTGTTGATTAAGTGTAACAAAGTGATACACTGTTTCCTTGACGAGTGTGTTTACATCACTGCAGCATACAATGAGCGAGTGGCTCAGCGGTAAGGCATCGTCTCAGTGCCCACGTGGTGGGGATTCAACTCCCGCCACAGTCACTGAGTCACTAATCTCCTGGGGCAGAAGGATGACCGCTCTCATTGCCGTGTAGAGCGCTCCGAGTCCTCGGTCCGAAATCCATGACAGGTAAGCGGCCCACCTTTCCTCCCTGGTAAAATACGCCGTAGTGATAAAAAGTGATACCGTGTTCTTTATGATGCAGCCCCCCCCCTCGAGCCTTGTGCTTGGTTTACGGTCCCTGCATTGCGTCGGTGCTAAAACATTGATTTTGTTTTTTCGGCATACAATACAGCTGACACGGCTAAATACACTGCTACACTGCTAATGCTACACCGTGTACCTACGATATACGCAACTTTCGGTGACCAAAAATTGTTTTTGTTATTGAAAGTGAGTGCGCGCCTGCGCCTGCTTGGGCAGTGTAGGTAGGTCACTCAGAGTGCACCGTCGAACTGCGACTTGCGCCCGTTCCACGTTGCAGTAGGCGCGCAATGTACAATGGATTGGATGCGCGGCGGGTATCGCATTGCGTCGTTCAACGTGTGGTAGTAGTGCAGTAGCTTCTGCGGAACAGTTGGAGCGCGCATAAGCGCGGCTAGTGCCCTATATATTCCGCCACGATACCGAGCCATTTCAATATTCAACGGACGCGTCCGTCCGGCGAGTGAGCGACCCGCAAGCGCGCACAAACGATTTCGTCCGGACTAGCGGCTCGACAGTCCATTTGAATCGTGACGAGTTTTCGGTTGTGCCGCTGCCGGCTTTCTCAGTTCAGTTCGATCCATCTCTTGAGCTCCTCGTCGCTCTATCTAGCACTGGGACTGAAGACGCGGGAAGATGTGTTGGAGCGGAGTCGGCTTCGCCGTCTCCGTCGCAGCTGTGGCGGTGACGGTGGCGATGCACGGCGACGACGACCGGAAGCCGCCCATGCTCACCGAGCACGACTTCTACTCCTACACCGTCCAAGGAGCCGACGCGCAAGCCGTCTCGCTCGAACAGTACCGTGGAACGGTGAGGCAGCCTTTCAGCCTTACTAGACCATCTAGGCCTTGCGTGCACAGTTCAAATGGCTCTCAACATGCGTGATACAGATTGCCAGAACTGCCATAGTTGCAGCAGTATTGACTTGCACAGTGTAACGCGCAGGTGTCGCTGGTGGTGAACGTGGCGTCCGAGTGCGGCTACACGGACAGTCACTACCGCGCGCTGACGGAGTTCCACGACCGCTACGCGCCCACGAAGAAGTTCCAAGTGCTCGCGTTCCCCTGCAATCAGTTCGGCGCGCAGGAGCCGGCGCCCATCGCCGAGGTGCTGCAGTTCGCCGACGAGAACTATGGCGCCGAGTTCCCCATTTTCAACAAGATCAAGGTCAAGGGCCCCAACGCCAACGAAGCGTTCACCAATCTCATTCGTACGTGCAGCACTGGGAGAAGCGGGACAGACAGCGCGAGTGTCGGTGGGTGGGGGGTGCGTTGCAGAGCAGAGCGGCCTGAAGCCGTCGTGGAACTTCTTCAAGTACCTCGTCGACAAGGACGGCCGCGTCCTGAGCGGCTACAGCTCAGACGTCGAGCTCGCGAGCATGCAGCGCGAGATCGAGCAGGCCATCGTCGACGCCGGCGGAGACCTCTCCCTCCGCAGCCACCACGACGAACTATAGCCACCCGCGCCCCTTCCCTACACACTAGTGGATTGATAGGCGTCAACGTTGGTTTCTCTCGGCGTCGTCTATGTGGTACGTTGAACTGGAATTCCCGAACGTGGCTTTCACCCGATGATATCTCACTCTGTTAGTATACCTATTTTTAGGTTGTTCTTTCATGTGTGTTCCCGTTTTCTGTTATTTTTCTGTTCTGATAAATTTGCATAAAAGTTCCAACCTGATTATCAAGAACAGTAAACGTCTCTTTATGTTGCAATGCTACGCTAATGGCTTATTCTCTAAAAACGTGTTGATCATATGCAGCGCTTCAGGTTGCTTCCATTGAGGCGCCATGTGTCCTGTGCCCTGAATGTGTGCATGGCAGTTTATTGCTGTTTCCTTGTTCGCGTAACATCTTTGTTTGCGTAACATATGTGTACGGTACATTTCATTCATATCTACAGTAGTAGATTCTGTATTAGTACTTTGCAAAATATGCAAAGAATGCTATGCATACCTTTATGATAACGAAGTCCAGACCTTTGTAAGCGGTTACCATGCCGGCAATTTGCTTGTCGACGTACCACGGAGCTTTTGAATGCTTCACCTGAGGCAGACGAGGAATGTGAGACGCAACACGTACTCTGTCCGCTCTCAATAATTTGGCGATGGCACTCGAGTGTGCGTCAAGTTGTGAGCGAAGCGGGGGGGGGGGGGGGCATGAGCCGACTAACGGGCAAGTGTAGACGCTGTAGGAAGCGCTGCGCGTGGAGGAAGTTGCAGGCGAGGTCGGTTTCGCCGTAGTAGAGCATGACGCGAAGGCCGGCGTCGAGCGCTTGCCGCAAATAGGCCGTGACGTCGCGCGTCTGCGACTTGTAGACGCCCGTCGAGAAGCCCATCTCTTCCTCGCCGTCGCCCTCCCTCTCGAAGCTCGGACTGAACGGACGCAGTAATTATGGGAGAAGGGAGGAGGAGGAGGAGGAGGAAGATGGGATAGACGTCGACGCACTTGCACTCAAGCCAAGCGCCAACTTCGTCAGGCACGGAGAGCGCGCGACGCACTGCCGGCTGGTTCAGATACAAAGCCAGTGGGGCGCCGTCGAGGCAGCGCGGACTGGCCACAACAAGCGTGTCCGAATCGACCTTAAAGTGCCACATACGAATAGACACAGTCATTGTGAACGACTCACCTATAGTTGTGCAAGTGCTGTGTACGATCTAGGCGCAGTACCTGCCCCGCACGTGTATGTACCTACCTCGGAATTGAGAGTTGTATGGCCGACGTCTTTAGTTGCTGAGCTGCGTAGCCGTTTGACGACAGTGGATTTTAATGCGCGATTCGACTTCATGGACAGGGTTGTTGCAGCAGCAGCACGACCACGACTGACTTCGTCAGCGGTTTCGTCCGTGTAGCACTCGCGATTCAGATCGTAGAGGTTCAGTCTGCTCTTCCAGGCCAGCGCGTGAAGCTCGCGGATCTCAACTATCATTGACTGCTACATTGAAACTGAAGTGATACTGAAATGGGACAATGATAAACCTGCGTTTTGCAGTAGGCTGACTCGGCCTTGTGAAATTCGCATTCGTCCGCGCAGCCGGCACTGCAGCACTGGCTCTGTAGAGTCGTCCACAGCCTGAGGAAGATGCTCCTTCGACAAAGAAGACTTGTAGCGTTGTCGACAAGCCAACTGACCCTTCGTCGACAAAGCCGTGATAGTAGAGGAACTCGAGGACGCTGTCCGCATTCAGGTCGGTGTTGGTGAGCCCGTTGCCGACCGCGTAGCCCTGTGAAAGTCTCGGCTGCGTGCGTAGAGGTGGACGCGCAGCAGGTCGCACGCACCTTGAGGTTGAGGGGGAAGTCGTGGAGTCCGTTGAGAATCTCGGCCGCAAACATGGGCACGTAAATGCCGGCGTAGGACTCGCCGGTCAAGTACAGCTCGTTGGCTTTGAACCGCGGAAAGAGGTCGTAGAACGATTTCAACGCCGCGTAGTTGCCCTGCGCCGTCTGCGAGACACAACACACCGACACCCGGCTCACTCTGCCGTTCCCATTCGTGTTCAACATGCATGCACGTACCGTCTCGTCGTTGATCTCAAACCTCCGCTCGCCAGCGACATGCGAGAAGCCCGTCAGTACCGGCGACTCCAGGAAGAGCAGGTTGGCCTTCTGCAACAAGCGCAGCCGTGTGACGTCGATATTACTAGATGGAAATGGCACTTGATTCCAGGCGAACGCGTTGAGACTCAGCGTCTCGCCATTGTCGTCGACGAAGAAGGGCCCGAGCTCATTGAAGAATCCGCCGAGAGAGCTGCAGCCGGGCCCTCCGTTCATCCATATCACCAGCGGGTCCGAGCTCGGACACCGCTGCGACTCCACCAACCTCAAGTATGGCGCAGCCCGCATCAGATCGGATGGATCACGCACAAGTCTCCAGACCACGCAACCAGTAAAAGATTCTCCCTCCAACGGTTGTGTTGAGGAATCCCGAATACTGTCGAAATTCTGGCTTCTCTCGCAAGCCAGGCAACGAGAGAATCTGGGCAGCTTCTGCTGTTGCGCTTGAGCAAATTGCGAGTAGCGCTATTACGTAGACGTAGTGCATGCTGCTAGTGCAACTCTGGCGTTACCAGCGATGCATACGCTCGCAGACAGACGAAACGACCTTATCTTTCAGCGTACGCTTGCGAACCCAGCGACAGCGCCTATAAGTAGACTTGTTCTAAAGTGTACGTAAAAGGCAGAGTTGGTTGAGTGTCGAGAGCAGCGAGTCCATCGACAACAGTTTTAGTAAGTACTTTGATTCGGTAGGTATTTGACCGCATGGCATGGCATGGCATGCATCCTACAGGCGGAAACAGTCACCTTTGCGAGCGAACAAGCAAGAGGAGGAAGAAACAGAAGGCCATCCTTCATCATCGTTTTTCATTTTAGAGAGAGTCTCAGTCTGCCTTGAAATGTTCCACACACACAAGACAGACGACCACAAAAAAGATGTAGGCGCGATATGTTCTGTGCTCTGAAGGTGTACGTACATGCAAGCTTGTTGTCGTTTGTTCGTTCGTACACATGTATACTTAGACTTACGGTACATCTATAGTATTATATTTGCAAATGCAAATATACATTTATGGTTGCACTGCTAGTCGGAGAGGGCACTTCCAATGAGCATGCTTTCATAGCAATTCTTTGCAAGTCCGAAATACTTATGGCGCTGGAAATAGAACCAACGATTTTCTTGGATTCAATAAACACGGATACATTGTTCTTTTCTTTAATTTCTCGTCTAAGAAAGTCTAAGAAGAAAGAAGAATGGCGACGGGCAAGTTCAAGCCCAAGAGGGTGCTGGGAGCGTCTGAGTCGCTGCCATTGGCGGTGACTGTGCGGCCGGACGTGGCGGCGCTGCCCGAGGTCGCGAGCCGACTCGAGGAGGGCGGAACGGTGCTGCGCGTCGAGCAGAACGGCGACGGCAGCGAGGCGCCGGCCGTGCGGCCCTTCTCGCTGGGCCTGCCGACGCCGCCGATCAGCTGGGACGTCAAGTACGAGGACGTGCTGTCCGTCCTGGCGCAGATCCGTCTCGAAGACGGCCCGCAGGTGGCGCGCAGCGGCGTCAAGGTGACCGAGGTCTGCCAAGTGCTGCGCCGCTTCCACGAACGCTTCGAGTTCGCGCGCGTGCGCGACCTCCGGCTCAAGGTGCAGCCGCTCCTCCTCTACGGAGTCCACGTCACGGGACACGTCCTCTACGGCGCGACACTGACCGGCCGCTTTTGCATCCAAGAGGCCTACTACAACGCCAATCACGCGCCGGTCGCCCACCGACGCCGCGGCCCCTTCTTCTGAGCCCACTCGCCTCCGCAACCGTCTCGCTCCAGCCTAACCGGACGACTCCATTCACAACTGCGGAATCTTGTCCTGATCAGTGATTAGAGGAACAACATAGCTGTCGCTTGGAAACTGTCGCTCGAAAAGACATGAAATCGTTGCTTGCCCACACGTTGTAGCTTTCCGATAGGTACACAAGCATTTTGCGTGCATGTTATCGTAACTTAATACGACTGCTTTGTTTTACATTGCATTGCATAGCATAACACCACAGCAAGTGGGAGTGGGAGCAGCTGGGTCGATAGTGGTCTCGAGCGTTGTGCAACTGCGTTGCAGAGGCCGGTTGAGCTGCAGAGGTAGAGGCGAGGATGTTGGCGCTGCTGAATCGCTTCCTGGACTGGGTGCGCGGTCTCTTCTGGAAGGAGGAGATGGAACTGACGCTTGTGGGACTCCAGAACTCGGGCAAGACGACCTTCGTCAACGTCATCGCGGTGCGCGCCCTCTTCCCTTCCCTTTACCTCTTCTGCCCAGTCGCGTTCTCGCGCTTGCAGAGCGGTCAGTTCACGGAAGACATGATTCCGACGGTGGGATTCAACATGCGCAAGATCACCAAAGGAAATGTCACAATCAAGGTGAGGCCTTGAGGAGTCGCCATAGTCTCGTATCCTCTGCTGAGTTCTGCCGACTCTGCGTGTGCGTGTACCCTCTTCCTTCAGCTGTGGGACATCGGCGGTCAGCCGCGCTTTCGCTCCATGTGGGAGAGGTACTGCAGAGGAGTCAACGCCATCGTGTGAGTCACTCGCGGTAGTCGCCTCGGCAGTGCCCCCCCCCCCCCCACCGGCGTCTCATTTGAATTGTCGTCTTTCTCATGTAATTCAGTGCGACACGTTGTGTCTCATTTCGGCTATTAGAGCGCCACAACCACCCTCGCGCTTGTCTTCCGCTTAATGATGGAGGAATACGAGTATGTATATTTTTAACTGGCTTATCTGTGTTCTGTAGTAACTGTAGTTCTGGGTGTGGGCCCTGATCCCCCCCCACCTTGGTTGTTTGGTGTAGTGAAACCTGCGAAGTAACCACAAGGGATGTTGTGGCAAAGTTCGGTAAAAAAAATGTTTTCATGTTTTTATTAAAAAAAGATTTTTAAATTGATTGCCCAAGCTTGGTTGCAGGTACATGGTGGACGCTGCCGACCACGACAAGTTGGAGGCGTCCAAGAACGAGCTCTTCCGCCTGCTCGACCACCCGCAGATCGAGGTGCGTGTCTGGCGAGGCCAGAGGTGGAGGGGGGGGGTGTATTTGGTGAGTTAGCAGCTAGCAGGGCGTGTGTGCGCGCGTGCAGGGCGTGCCGGTGCTGGTGCTGGCGAACAAGAAGGACCTGGGCAACGCGCTGGACGAGCGCCAGCTCATCGAGAAGATGGGCCTGGACGCGATCCAGAACCGCGAGATCTGCTGCTACTCCATCTCCTGCAAGGAGAAGGACAACATCGGTGCGGTGCGCGTCGTCTCCTCGCTCGGCCGCCCGGCCCCCCACGTGTCGCCCCCTTGTAGATATCACGCTACAGTGGCTCATCCAGCACTCCAAGTACAGCGCCAGCTCCGCCGCCTCCGCCTCCTCCTAGCGCGCTCCACACCCCACGGACGACGGCGGACAGTCGTCGACCACTCGTCTCCTTGTGATACAGCTGCGCGCGCGCGTGTGTGCTCCTTCGTCTCTTGTTCGTCTACTCCGACTCGTATCACACAGCGCATCTTACCGCGTTCGCGTCGCCCCGCAATCGCCATCACGTCCTCGACTCTTCACAAGTGTGGGCGGACTGTCCAAGGGGGTGGGTTCCTTCCTGGCTGGCGCGAATCTCCACCCGTCTCTCGCGCGGCGTCGTCCACCTGTGTGTCGTATGTGAAGTCGAGCGCTTAGCGTATTGCCCGTGTCTTCGTCCTCTCATCACATCCTCCTATACTTACAGTATCATGCGCCTTTTGTAGAAGTTACCAGTCGTGCTGTCAGCAAGCGGTAACGGGCGGGACGACGCCGCACGAGCTGCAGCTCGTCGAGTAGTAGAGGCTAACTGACTGTCGAAGAACCTGGGGAAGTTTTCGGAACCCTGGGTCGACCGTTTTTGGACAAATTGTTGTCAGCCATTCGTATTATTGTCAGTCGCAGTCGTATAAATGTTTTGTTCAAAATAGGCCGCCGATTTTCGTCTTCACTACCGTATCATGCAAATTTTTTGAGATTGCGGCACTAAACCCTGCTCTGTAGTTTGCATTTTTTGGACTACAACAGAAATATGCATACCGTGTGCCGTGCATACCTCTAACTGGAGGGGGTACCACCGTACCACCACATTTTCCAAGGGATTTTCACCGCCAAACGACAAAAGTAAGTGAGTGAATGTTGTGGGGGGGGGGGGTGAAATGAAAATCGTGGAGTGCAAGGGTGGTAACCCCTCCACGCAGGTACAGTTATGCGCCGCGCTGGCAGTGCAAGACGCGTTGCAAGCTGCAAGCAACCGGCGCTAGTTTCCTGAGGATCGGCCGCTGTCTGTGGCCGTCGGGACGCGTGTCGGCTTGCAGTGGCCCGTCTGCGTTGTTGGTTGACTTACACGGCGGCGGCAGCGGATTGTGCGACGCCGAGTGAAGTAAACGGAGCGGCTGGACGGCAGGGCGCGTGTTGCATTGCGCGCACGCGCAGCCGCCTCGCTCGCCGCCGCGACGAGCGGCACGCGCTCGCGCGTTTTTCGGCACGTGTTAAGCCGACCTATCGATTCACCCATTCCTCTCAGCTGGCCCCGCTGTGGCGGCACCCGCTGCGGGTGGGGGGGGGGGGGGCAGGGCAGGAGGAGGAGGAGAGGAGTGAGTGGGATGCGGGCTCGTAGTCGTCGCGGTCGCTCCCCTTTCTCTGTCTCTCCCGTCGGCCGCCGCCGCCTCCCCTATTTCCGCGCAGAATGCGGGCCGGTCAGCGGCGGCGGCGAGCGAAGGCGCGGCCGTCTTGGGCCTTGGGCCAGCGGCGCTTGTCGGCTGGGATGCGACGCAGGGACAGATCAGCGGATCAACTCCGCTGACGAGACACCCACGAGCAGCCCTGTCGCTCTCTCCGTTTGCTCCTCTGGTCCGCTCCTTCTGCGGTGGTCCCAGAGGAGTTTCCAGATTGTTTCAATGTTTCCCCCTCTGTTTCCCTGTCGCCATCTATGGTGATGCCGGTCTGAACCACAGTTCTGCTTACCGGTGCGGCTGGCGTTCCGGGATTGGTTGGGATGTTCACGTGATTTTTGTAAACTGCCGAATTAGGGTGTTCACTTGCTTGCTTGTGTGCCTCCTCCTCCTCTCGCCGACGATGACGGGGCCGGCCTTTCCATGTGTCCCATAGAGAGACGCTTGGGGCGCAGCAGAAGGGCGGCAGCTTGCTCGTTTTGTTTTCACATCGCACCCGCGGCGATTGATTGTATCGGCAATGTGGCTTCCGTATGACGCTCTGATTTTACATAGCGTCAAATTTGTAGCCCATTTAGTTGACCACCAGTCAAAGAACTGTGAGCGCTGAATAAGTGGTTGCGCCGCAGCCGGCAGTTGGCCAAACAGGCCAGCTAGGATAGCTAGCACCGGGCTGGCTCTTCTTTAATGCGTACCCAAAAGGCAGCTTGTAGTTGAAAGCACCGATAACAACGCCTTTGTATTATTGGCATGAACGGCTGTCGTCATGCCGCACCGCAGTTGAGTACTGTGCTTGTCGTTTGTGCACGAGTTGACGAGAGAAACGAGTTGCTGTCTCCTGACGAGCTAGCAGCCTCGTGTGCTTCGCCTCATGAGTCCGCTCCGCTGGCCGACCGACCCGGCTGCTCTCCCAAAAGCGTAGTCATCGTCGCGGATACGTAAGAAAGGGTTAGGCCATAGAAAATGACGCATTGAGACTGGCCCTTTGTGTTAGTTACTGTGCTCTCGCGGTGCTGCCGCGCGGCTACGCTCCACGCCGCGCTGTAGGGGTGATGTAGTGCGAGAGCGCGCGCGCGCGCGCGCGTGCGTACAACAACCATTTGCCGCACGCCCCCCCCCCTCCCCTCTCTCTGCCCCACTCCAGCGTACGCCTCTTGCCGACGCCTCCCTCCTTCTCTTGCCTTCTCCAATCGCGGCCATTCCTACGCCTTTGCTCTTCCACGTCGTCCGTCACCCAGCCGCTGGAAGCCGGCGGGGGGGGGGGGAGGAAGGAGTCGGCAACTGGCGGAGGGGTGGGGGGACGAGAGGCGCCCTTTCACACGCCGCTTTCATCTCCCATTGTCAATAGGGCAGCAAAGTCAACTTTGCTCGCGGTTTGGTTGGTTGTCGTTGTCGGCCGCTTTCTCGGATCTTAAAAACTTTTAAACTTTATTTTGACACCACCACACAGCACAAGGCCGTAAACAATCACGAAGATCGGGCGGGTCAGTATCACACGACGTTCTTCTCCCGCGAGGGAAGGTGGGCCGCCACCTGGCACGGATTTCGGGCCGAAGCCCCGGAGCCGCCCTACACCGGAGCGATTGTGGTTTAGACCCCTTGCCCAAGGGGGTAGCCGTGGTTTTCGCCCAGCAAGGAATCGAACCCCCGACCTCGCGGTCAGGAATCCAACGCCTTGCGGACTACGCCACAGCCACACAAAATCCTCCGCCCGACCCTATTCTCATGTTTGTTGTTGCTTCTTGTCTTGGACTTCCCTCCTCTTCTTGAAGAAGACCTTCTGCTTATAAATGAGACTGAGTTCTGCGTTCGTAGAGTCGTGTGTTCGTCCTGAGAGAGAGAGCTGGCTCTTCAGGACGAACACAGGACTCTCACAGGAATTCATCCCAGCGCGTAAACGCATTCATTCCACCAAGTAAATGATCCACCACTAATTCCACGGTCTGCTCAAGTTTCTTGTGGCACACGGGCGACAGAATGTCCGAGACGAGTGTTTGTGTACCTTCCTTATCACCGTCATGTGTTGTGGTGCCTTGTTGTTTTCGATGCCGATTGGTCTATCCGCCGTTGTTCTTCCCGAACTGATCGCTTACCAACGGACTCTTGTTAGTTAGTAGTAGTAGTAGTCGGTATGTCATCTGACTGTATAGACTTTCAATTGTCGAAAGTTTCAGGACTCCTGGATTCTAGAGTTCTTTTGCTGCATTTACACGGAATGGGAACAGTTGACGTTCTGCTCAATGCTGTAATGCGTTGTCGCGCTTAACCCTGCGCAACGACAAGATGTTTACCCGCCTGCGTTTTATTTGCGTCGCGGCGCAGCGTCGCTCGTCTTTCTTACTTGCACGTGACTCCGCCTCCCAGGGTCAGGGTGCCACAGCATTCGCACCAGCCACCAGCACTGATTTCGTTGTCAATTGAGTTCATTGTTTTGTGTGCTCCCTGCCGACGCCACTCCTCGGTCGGGGTGACAGCGTGCTGCCCATTTTACAATCGGGGAAAGCTTTGCCGGCAGGGGGATAAGGGGGGGGGGGGGTCATTTCCACACGAGCGTGTTGCGTGTCCCGCGGCGTTGGGGGGTGTGTGTCCGCCTGCAGTGAGGATCCCCCTATTTGCCACTTACAGAGAAGTGTGTCGATTCCGTCCTGTCTTCAAGGGTGGGCTGTCTCCTCCCCGCCACCCCTCGCCTTCATCCTACCCCCCCCCGACCCCACCAGCGTCCCCCTCCATTCTACACCACGGCGGCTCCAATGCGCACATTTATATAGGAGGCGGCGGCAGCGCCGACGACGACGACGACGACGCGAGTGGGAGAGGACGCGGGTAGAAGGGGAGAAAGGGGGTGTCTCCAGTCGTGGAGCGGGCGGGCGGGCGGGCGGCGCTGCTGCGCCCGACGCCGTTATGCATAGGGATGTCTGCAGGCGCGCTTCCATTCTCCCCTGTCGGTTAGATTATAGAGGTGGTTGGTGGCTTCTCCGCTGCTGCCGCCGCCACCGTACTGACCGCTCGTTTCCGTCTCCTCGGTGCTCTGGTTGTGCGCGCGAGTGACCATGCGCCGGGAGAGCAGCGGACGTCTGCGTCGGTCTCGCGTTGCCGCCGACCAGCTCTGCCCCCAACCACCGCCTTCATTCCATTCTCGGGCAAACGGTCTGCGCGACGCGTGACTCGGACTAGTGCGTCACGCAGTTGTTTCCGCACCGCCTCGTTTCGTGGCATCGCGTCGGCTGCCGATTCGCATATTGGCATTGCTGTTCTGCAGGTGGAGGAGGGCAGCTGGCGATGGTTCTCTCGGGCATGCTCTCGCACGCTCCGTCGGCGGCGGGCGCGAGCCGGTCGCCCATGGACAACGTGGACGACGGCCTCTGGGAGGTGGAGGCGCTGTACTACTACACGTCGTCGACGGGCCGCGGCGTGGGCAGCAAGCAGCAGCGCCGCGGCAAGATCTACCGCTCCCTCAGGGTCGTCGACAACGTGAAAGTGGGCGACCTCGTCTGCTTCCAGGCTCACGACGACACCGTCTACCGAATCGGAGGTACGCTGCTGCCCCACTGACTCAACTGGACTGACTGACTGACTGACTGACTGGCTGGTTCTGGTTCTGACTGACGCTCTCTTGCCTGTCTCGGCCCCTAAGGCGTGCCCCGTTGCTCGCTGCGCCATGGTGCGGAAAAGGCGATAAAGTCTTTCTTGCTCTTCTATCGTCTTGTCGACCGCTCGCGCGCGCTCGGCTTCCTACAGTTGGGGAGAGTGTCGTTTATCCAGCGTAATTAGAGACCCGGCCGCGGTTCCCAACAGGCCGGTGCTCCGCGCGTAATTGGACGCCTCGCTTGCGGCCGGCCCGCCCGAGTGCCGATGACGCTAACAGCCGCTTGGCCGCTCCACCAGCGCCCCAAAAGGGTTTGGCCCGCCGCCGCTGTCGCTCCGTCGCCCCGCCATCTGCCCCCAACAAATCCTGCGCGAGCGATCCTTTGTTCAACCCCCCCCCCCCTTACATACAGTACGCCGGGCTCGCCCGAAAGATGAGGTTCGCGTGTGCAGACGTGGCCACGCGTTTTTCACAGCGACTGGGATGATGCCGCCCTGCGTGCCGTTGCGGCCGCCAGCGCGCGGCGCGGTGCGGTACTTCTCTCTCCATTGCGTCGTCTGCTGGCTGACGGCGGCGGTGGCTGCGCGCCTCCACCGGCTGGCCGCTGCGCCCGCCGCCCGATCGCGCGTCGTCGTCGTCGTCGTCGGCGCAATTCTCGTCGTCTCCCATCTTTTGTAGTCTATCGTACAAAAGGTGACGGCGCGCGGCGGGGCGACACGTACTTGTGGTGGTTATGGGATTGAGCATTGCGCACGATTCTGGGTAGCGTTGCACAACTCGAGCGACACGACTCGCTAATGCTAATGGGAACGCATAGCTTACATGCAAAGATAGCCGGTCACAAGCAGCGTCGTTTCTTGTGTGATTGTTTTTTGTGTGGAAGCAGAGTCACGCGCTACCTGTGGTCGGCGTGAGTTGGCGCGTTTTCGAAAGAGCGGGCTGGGACGTGTTTGTTTGTTGTGCGAAAGGCGAGCGTGACCACTGAGCAGCCTCGGCGCTGGCTTGTGTAGCTAGCTAGCTAGCTAGTCGGCGTGGAGCAGGTGCGATTGTCGGTCAGGCGACAGGTCGCAGCTCGAGCGAGCCTCCTCTCTCAGCCGCTGTCTCTTCACAGCCGACACGGACGGAAAGGGCGCGTGCGTCTCCGCTGCTGGCCTCGCATGATTTACGACGTCATCTTTCGCCACGATTACCTTTTGGTCCGAGAGGATGACTGGACGGACACAGGCAGCCCCGTCCTCCTGCCTGGGTCGCGGCGGGTCTAATTTTCTCGTAGCCGATCTCGGATGAGCCGCCGCGCCGCCTTCCTTGCCGCCGAGCGGCCGCTGAGGAGTGCGCGCCCTAAGCAGGCCACTTAACCCGCGTCTGTTGTCCCGGCCAGGCGGACGACGCCTGCCCGCTCGCTCGCACGCGCACGACTTGGCGTGGCGTCGACATCGAGGTCGCACTCCCCAATCCCGGCGTCACCAAGGCTGCGCGTCAAGCAGAATTCACCGCTCAGCGCTTAGCACGTTCGCGATTCGTAGCCATCCACGGCCAGTGGTCCGGACCCACTGGCAACAGAGCGTATGGACACGTGAAACTTCATTGTATGGCTGCGGTGCGTACACGAGCGCGTTATTGACTCAGTTCGTTACAGTAACTAACAGAATGATTGTTTGTTGCGGGTGGGTGCGCATGACGATGAAAGGGGAGCGAGCGACCGACTTGGCGCTGCGAGCGAGCGAGCGACCGACCGACTGGTCCCCCTCACCCCCTTCGCCTTCTAATGGTCGCTGTTTGTTTTAGACAACGTCTATTTGGACAGCCAGCAAGCCGAGAAGCCCTTCTACATCTGCGGCATTCAAGGATTCAAATTGGTGAGTCGTCGGCTTTTTGTAACCGCGCCAAGTTGCCGCTGCTCGGCTCGCTCGGGCCAGCAGCTACCCCGGCCGGTTTGTCGCGCCCCGGGGCAGAGACGATCGCATCAACGCGACGCCTCGCCTTCCGCTGATTGAGGCGGCGACCCACTGCTCGCTCGGCTCACACCGCTCGGCCGCACCCGCTCTTTCGCTCCCTCCTCCCCTTTGTGTACACACACACACACACACACACACACACATACTGACGCGGGGCTGCGGCGGAGGCCTCGGCTGCGGCGGACGCGGGGCGGAAAGGCGCGCTCACGGCCCATATACCCAGGCGGGCAGGCAGCCAGCCACCCTCGCGCTTTCGAAAATCTAATCGCGCGACAGCCGGCGAACGCGCGCGCGCGCGCGATCCAAGCGTTCCACTGGGCGGAAAAGCGGCTTCCTCGCGACGTCGCGGTCAGCTCTCCGCTCTTGTCGTACACCGACGTGTGACGTCGTGTCCACAGGCGGCTGCCCTGCCGACGCGAGCGCGCTCACCCCCCCCCCCTGCTCGCAGCGCGGTCGTTGCCGCCGTTTCACCTCTTTTGCAAGATAAGGCAGAGTGCGGTCGCCTGGCCCCGAAACAACGTGATTTATTCGCCAGCGACACACGTGTGCACGTACACAGTGGCCGACAAGAGAGAACTTGACTCGATTATGCGCTGTTGATGGGCATGCGATAATTCTACATGCGAACAGACAAACCGTTCATTCAAGCAGCATATCCAATCCGCACAAAGTGTACATGTTGTTTCAGCAGAAAGGCAGTCAGCTGTACGTGAAGGTCAACTGGTACTACCGTCACACCGAGGTCCCTGAGACCGTCTACCACACGCTCTCGCAGGACAGACACACCGAACACTCTGAGAAAGGTGAGCTGTCTGCAATCCAAACGTCCCTCACGTATTCCATTGCACGTGCCAGACACGCGCATGTTGTATGCTTGGGCCGGCTTGTAGTCGGAGGTGGCAGTACATTTGCATACTGTGCGTCGCGTTGCCCATTCACGCACGACAATGCTTTTTGCCACTTTTCCCCCCTCGAACGAAGAGGCATCTGCTTCGTGTCGAGAGGACAATATCGGTGTTGTTTTTTCTCTCTGTTGTCCGATGTCGTCCCCCGCCGCCTTTACAGCCACTCTCAGGCGGTCGCATCGATTTGGTCGGTAGGAGGGAGGCACTTGCGTCGCCCGTCCGTTCCCCCGCTGTCAGGCGTTGTGTGCTTGGGGGGGGGGGGGCTCTGAGCGCCTCCCATATGAGCGGGGCGGCTGACGACAGCCAATCCACGCCCCCCCTTTCGCCCTGCCTCTTCCCCGCGGACAAGAGGCGTGACATGTGTCTCCCTCCCTCCCTCCCTTCCCCGCGAGGACGTCGGCAGCCTTTGTTGGCGCGACGTCGTCGTCGTAGGCGCGCCAATTGGCCACTTGATTACCTGCCGACGTGCGAACGCGAATGCGTCGCCGCCTGGCTGGCACGTGATGACGCGTACGCAATTAACTGGAATTGGTGGCATCGCATTCGCGTCTCGTGGTTGCTACGCTCACAGGCGGGCAATAGACGCGTCGCACTATGTACGTACTACACTACTACTACAAACAGTGATTCACGTGTACGTGTACATACCCGTGCGTTGTCTGTACTCTGTACACTGTGCGTTGTAGATACGGCGCAGGACCTGTGCATCAAGGATCCGGCTGTCCGGCAGCGCGAGCTCTTCATTTCCGACGCGCAAGACGACTACCCCGTCTCGACGCTTCGGTTGGTTCCACTGTTCTGTTCTTGTTGTTTTGTGGCCTCTGTCCTTCCTCTGGCGTCTCTCTCTACTCATTGGCGGCGAGCCACCACCTCCCGCTACGGCTTCTGCATGTGCGTGCGTCACGGCTGACTGGCGTCAACAGATGTGACGCCGTCCGTCGTCCGTCCGGCTAGCTATTCTAAGCTGGTGAAGCAAAGCAAGCAGTCTACCAGTTGCGTTATCGGTGTCCTGGCGAGCACCGCGTCGTCGTCGCCGCCCCACGCTAGGCCGGCCTCAAGCGGCGAGGCAGCCAGCCGTCCGCCGTTCCTCGCCTCGCCGTCGGCAGGCGAGGCGTCTGGCCGCCAGTCGGCAAGTAATTATTGGAGCGCTCGCCCGCCCCTCGCGACCCGACCGCCTCAATATAGTAGGTTGTAAGCAGCCGACCGGACCGAAGCTGATGCTATTAGCCGGCAATGCGCCACTGACGCGCTCATTTGTCGCGCCCGCTCCTGGGATCAGCAGCAGTCGGTGGGTGCTCTGAGCTCGCGTCGGCACGGTTGATGGGACGGTGCACTCACTACGCTGGTCGACCGGCAGAGGGTCATCCTCTATTGCCGCGATGCGCTTGCGGCGGCCAAGCCCACCGGTCGTTCGCTCTTCCGAGGCGTCGTCTCGTCGCGAACCTATTGAACAAACAAACGACGACAAGGACGAGAATGGCGGAGCCGAGCGCGTCACACGGCTACGAAAGGCTGAGCCCGCCTTCGCCACGGACGCTGCGACGGCGGCCAGTGTCGCGCCTCCACGCCGCCACCTACGGCGGCCCACTTGACGCAGACGCGGCGTGGTCGAGTGCCTTCGTCTGGCCGTAGCGCTTCCTCCTTGAGCCGCCGAGCGGCAATCGCGCCTCTTGCTGCCCCTACAGTCACTCAGGAGACGGGCCCTCTTGTGTCTCTTTCTATCGCAGGTCCCGGTTCAAGACCACGCTGCTCTGCTTGGGTCTGTAAGCCAATCCCGTTCGTTTTCCCATAATCGATTGCCCCCACCCGCCGCCGTCGCCGAGCGAAGGGGCGCGCACGCACGACGGGTTGTAGTGTACCGACGGGGCGGTGGCTTTTACGCTCGCTGCTCGCCCGGCCGCTTGGCAGGCCGTCCTAACGGAATTTGGCCCTGATGCGAAAGGAAGCGTTTTTATGCCGCCGAGAATATTATCGTCTGCCCCGCCGACAACGTTTTGGCCGGCACCGACACTGGCGCAGTGTGTCCCCGGACCTAGGCGACCCACCGGCACCACTCGCAGCCGACGGCGCAGCGACGCCATTCAATCCCCGTTTTCTGGTGGTGGTCGGTCGGCACTCTACAGCCGCCCTTTGTTGCGTTGGCCCGACTGCTCGCCCGGCCATGTATTTACATAGACGGCCCGGCGGCGGCTTTAGTAGTTCGGGCTGCGCCCGGCAGTTGTTCTTTTTTACGCGTAGCCGGCCCACGCCTCTCCTGACCGCCTGTAGTCGACCGAGCGGGGTATTTAGCGGACGACATTGCGGGCCGGCTTTGGTCATCGATTAACAACGACGAGCGAGAGCTGAGGGGAGGGATGCGCGCCTTTTGACGCCTATACCCTCAGTCATTGTGTAGTGTAGTCGTCTTTCGGCCTTCCTTCCGCTCCGCTCCACCTTCTCCATTAAGGCTGATTCACAATTAACGGTCTTCCCATCGGTCTCGGTCTCGGTCTCGGTCTCGGTCTCGGTCTTCCCATGCCAAACAGCGAAGACCGATGCGAAGACCGAGACCGAGACCGAGACCGACGATGTTGGGAACTTTGAACATTTGCTCCGGTCTTCATCGGTCTTCAGCGGTCTCGTGTTGAACGCGCGCGCTACCGTAGTCACGCTTTACTATAGCCGTCACCCTCAAAGAATTTGTCGGTATTCGCATGAGGGTAAAGCGACTAGGAAATTAGCCGAAATTGAAAACAAGGAAGAGTTTACGATGCGTCGTATTCAACAGGTGGAGGCGGCGCCGTCTCCTTGGATAATTGACGACTGCTCTTATACTAAAAATCAAAAAAAACGGCGGCGGCATGGCTGCACGTCTCTAAAGACACGGCGGCAGGAAAATCTGCGCCGCCATTGCATACGTCAAGGTGGACGGGCACGACGGCATTGTCCTACATTTTCTGTAAGCGTCGGCAAAAGCGGCAGCGTCAGCGAAAGCGTCGGCAGCAGCGGCAACGGTGTCGACGGCGGCGCTGACGACAGCTCCTGTAGCGGCGTCCGCGCCCCTGGCGGCGGCCAGAAGCGCTGGCGGCGGTCTGCGTCTGCCGCACAATGTCTGTTTGTTTGTCTGGTGGTAGTGCGTTCCCGTCGTCTACTGCGTGTGCTTTTTTTGTTTCCTCGGAAGTTGCATAGAAAATGAAACAGGTCGAAAACAAGGGCCACAGTACGCTCTTTAATACGCTGACAGGCGCGCATTTAACCGAAGATCATTGAAAGACCGGAGGCAACGCGTCGTCAATTTGGCATGGGTCAAAAAGTCCGAGACCGAGACCGAGACCGATGCGAAGACCGAGACCGATGCGAAGACCGAGACCGAGACCGAGACCGAGACCGATGGGAAGACCGTTAATTGTGAATCAGCCTTTAGGCGCGGAATTGTGCGCGACCAATTTGGCGCGGCGGCGTTGCCAGCGACCTCCTTGTTGTGTGTTGTCGTCTGCTGTCTCTCCCACTATACGCGCGCATTGCCACGGGCGACGGGCGCCGCCGAGACGACAACGTCGCTGCGATCCTCGCTGCGAAGGTCGCCCTCTGTTTTCGTTGCTCGGCTTGGCGTGACGCCGAGGCGAGCGCTCCTCCTCAGTTCTGGTGTCGACCGACGGCTGTCTCCGCCCCTCCTCCTCCTCCTTTTCTTCCTTTGCCAGCCCCTTTCTCTGAATGCGCAGCATTGGCGGCCGACGCCGCTGCGCTCCTTTCGGTTCGCCGTGCCGCGCGGCGCTCGGAAACGCGCCCGCCCCGCACACGTACATACGCCGCACTCTGCGACGCCGCAACGACGTTGTGTCTGCGTCGAACTGCGTCTGCGCGCGCTCGTAGTTCGGCTTTGACACAATTGTGGTGGAAGAAGTCGCTGTTCTGTTTGCAGTGGCAAGTGTACGATACGCCACTACAAGGACCTGCTGTCGGCCAAGGACTTCGTGCCGGCCGGAGACACGTTCTTCTACACACTGAGCTACAATCCGGAAAACAACAGGCTGGCCAGCGTCCAGGGCGAGATACGCGTCGGACCGAGTCACCAGGTGGGGCAGGGACGGTGCCTCTGCTTTGGACGTCTGTGGGTCGCGGTCGTGTGTGGGTGGACGCGTGGCTGGTGTTCAGGCGAAGCTGCCGCCATGGCGCGAGGGCCCTGCTCCGGGGCCGTCGACGTCGCGGGCGTGCGACCCGGCCGACTGCTGCCTCGACGGGCCCGGCTGCTCGTCTGGCGGGGAGACGCTGCTCTGGACGCCGCACCGGATGCCCGACTCCGAGCTGCTCATGTTCCTCTTCGCCGCGCGCTCCATGGCCGCCTGCTCGGCCATGCACCGCACCGGCCAGGTCGACGACGCCGTCGTCGCCATCGAGAACGACGCCCTCACGGCCGCCGCACACAGAACGGTGCCTGCACTCCTCCCCTTCTCCCCACCCCCCCCCCCCTCCCCAAACCAAAATCCGAGGCCGCACAATAATGAGCAGCCGCCGTCTCCGTTCAGCTGCACGAGCACCACTATGACAAGAACAAAGCGTTAGAAAGCCTACTTAATGAGCCAGTCGTCAGGGAGGCTCACAGCGGATGGTCCGAAGAAGAAACGGTACGCTTTCTTGCTCGCGTCTTCTGCAAATACAATGTAGATGTTTTCGTTGTCTGCTTTCAGAAGAAAGTAGCGCGGGGGTTGAAGACAATAGGCAAGAACTTTGGACGAATCAGACGAGAGCTGCTTCCGCATAAGTCAACGGTTGGTTTTCTGCAGCAGGACGCGCACGGCTGCAACACTGTGTGAAATGTTTTCAGCGCGAGCTGGTCGACTTCTACTACTCGTGGAAGCGGCGGCAGGGCGGCAGTCAGAAGCCGCGCAAGAACATCAAGCGCTCCCAGCCGACCAAGGACATCATGCGGCGTATTCGCGCCAACGGCAAGAGCGGCAACGGCAGCAGCGGCTCGAACTCGCGGCCCGAGTCGAGCGAGTTCCTCGACCTCGAGTCGGCCAGCGAGAACGAGCTCGAGGAGGGAGAGGTCGACTTCTCCAACTACGCCTGCCACCACTGCTACTGCAAGAGTCAGTCAGCCTGCCGCCTGCTGTCCACCACCCCCCACCCCACCCCTTCCAATAGCCCCCAGCAAGTTGCCAGCGACACTTCAGAGTCGACGGACTGGCACCACGCGGGCAAGGATCGCGGCCTGTTGTGCAGCGACTGCCGCCTCTACTTCAAGCGCTACGGCGAGCTGCGCGCAGTGGACCGGCCCTCCAGCCCACCGCCCTACATGTTCAAGCCCGTCAACGCGGCCGCCGACGACGACGCAGCCGCCGCCGCCGCCGCGCCCGCCCTCCCAGAGTGCGGCGTCCGCACTCGCGCCGGCAAGGCGACCGGCGCCAGAGACACACCCAAGAAGCCCGGCACCCAGACGCCCACAGCCGACATGATCGCCGCGGTGCGCTCCTTTCCCCCCTCTCATTTTTTGCCTACTCAGCACTGCAGCGACCAAGTCGGCCGTCTCTCTTCTACGGCAAAACACAATTCTTCTGTCCGTGCGTACGCGGCGTCCGAAGCTTACGCTTACGCCTGAGCCGAAGCCTAATAGACAGCCTAACCGGAAGCCTAAGCGGTAGCCGAAGCTAGCCTAAGCGTGCGTGGACAAAAGCCTAAGCAAGGCCAAAAACTAAGAAGATCGTCGGACGCAGGGGGCGCACGGACAGGATAATTGTTTTTATAGCCCTTTCTACCGTGTTACCCTGTTTTCGCGCGTTTAGGAACGAAAGTCGCCGTCGGTAATGTCGACTGCTTCGTCGCCGTCGGGAAAAGTCGAAGAGAAAGAGGAGAATGGCGAAGGCGCGGTGTTCTCGCCGAAAAAGAGTTCGCCGCCCGCTTCGGCGAAGAAAAGTCGGAAGAACGGCAAGAAGAAAACCGCAGCGAAGCGAACCTTCAGCACGACCTCCGTCGGGTGAGTGTGGCTGTCGAACAAAGCGGATTCCGCCGCGTATAAACGAGGCGTTGTCGATTCAGCAAGGAAGGCGCAATTCCGGCGGACGCGTCGGCAGCGTCGAAACGGTTCAAGAAGTCGTCCTCAGTCGAAGAAGAAGAAGACGCGAACGACAGTGGCGCGGCAGGCGACAAGGACGAAGTGCCCCCGGCCGACCCTCTGCCACCCAGGACACCAGACGCGGTCGCCGACAAGGAAAACAAGAATCTCGTCGAGAAGCCGTTTGTTTCCGGTCTTGATGGGCGGCGTCTTACTATTTACGGCACTTTCCGGCTGCAGGGCCGACGCTGGTGGTGTGGAACCGAAAACCGAGCCCGTGGATGAGGAAGAGGACCTGCCGAAGGCGACGAGCGTCATCCAGGTCAACATGTGCAAGCAAGAGAACGGGCCGGCCGAGCCGGACGCGACGCTGCCGCCGGCTGCCACGCCGCTCAAGGAGGACACTGTCGAAGACTGCCAGACGGTCATCAACTTCGGCCGGACCAAGCTTCTCAAGCGCTGGCACCGCGTCGACAACAGCTGCGCCCGAACCGATCTCATGTACTGCGGCGAGAGACCGGTGAAATCGGCCGTCGCGGCGCCTCCTCCCGTGAGCAAGCAGGCGGCGCCGCCGACAGCCTCCGTCATCAAACAGGAGCCGCCGTCAATGGTTGGTCGGCGCCTTCGCGGGGAGCGTCTCGAGCGTGGATTGGACGTGTGTCGGCACTGCAGGTCGCCGACGGCCGCTTCCTCCAGGCGCCTCCCAGGTTTGCGAACGCCGTACCGCAGCCGCCCTCGGTCGCCTCTCCGTCGCGGACGATGGTCGCGCCGACGGCTGCGTCCTTGAGGCAGCCACAACTGCCCGCCCTGGCGCAAGCGACCATGTCGGATTTGGCCGCCTTCCAACATCACCATGCGCAACAGCAGCAGCAGCAGCACCATGCGCAACAGCATCATCAGAACGTGTTCGCCTCTCTGCCAGCCGGTGTTGCCGTTTCTCAGTCGGGCATGTTGCTGACAGCTCAGGGTCTCTTCTCGCATCCCACGCGTTTTGGCGCACCGCCGCAAACTGTCGTCTCCATGTCTTCCGGGGCCAGTGATCGTCTCAAGTGAGTCTTTTTTTCTATTGACTGCTTGCCATTCGCAGCTTCGTATACGAATGGGGCCTTGTAGACTGATCGCCGCCGAGCAAGCTCAGAAGGGCGGCTCGTTCGGTCAGCAGCAGCAGCAGGCGCTGCTCCTGTCGACGCTGCCGTCAACCTCGCACGCTGCCGCGGTCGCCGACAGGCTGCCTCGGCAGCACGAGCTGGAACGGCAGCGCGAGGAGCTGCTCCGACGAGAGATCGAGACGTTCAAGGGCGCGAGCAACAGCGGCGTCCTCGCCGCCGCCTCGACGAGCAAGCCGCTCGCCGCCGCTGCCACTGCTGCGCCGTCCGCGCCGCCCCCTTCCGTCCCTCCCACGCCCTCTTCCGGCCGCATGTCCGTCTTGCCGCCCACGCCGGTCCACTCGGCTCACGTCAGCTTACCCATCGGTAGGGCTTTCTCAACGTCGGCTCTGCCTCCCACTGCTACGACCGTTCCGTTCTCAGCGTCGTCGTCGGTCGCAGCTCACTCGTTGGGGCTCCCTCCAGCGTCGGTGACGCCCGCCCCTTCCGATCCCAGGCATCAGCAGCAGCAGCAGCAACAACAGCAGCAGCAGCATCACCAACAGCAGCAGCTCGTCTTGCAGCAGCAGCAGCAGATGCTGGTCGCGATGGCTGCGGCTGGTCGCGGCGGCGGATTCGACCTCAACGCGATCAACCAGCTCAACCTGCACAACCAGATCGAGCAGCTCCGTATGTCGGCGTCGTAGTGTCGACTGTGTGTGAGTGAAGTTTGATGTCTCGCTCCAGGCGCGCGTGCGACGCGCGGCGACGCGTTGGCTCATGCGGAGTTGGAGCATCTGAACCGCATGTCCGTCCAGCTGCAGCACACGCACTCGCACACGCACTCGCACACGCATCTGCACATCCATCCCAGCATGGCGGCCGCCGCCGCTCGCCACCCCGCCAACGCAGCCGCCGCCGCCGCCGCTCAACTCGGTCTGGGTGCGTATGTTGGCTGGTGAGCCAGCGAGACAGCAGCTCGACGACAGGCGGCGTTGCAGCAGCCATGCCGGTGCCGGTGCCCGACCAGGCGCTCCCTCTGGACCAGGCGACACTGATGCAGTACTTCACGACGATGATGATGGCCGCCGGCGGCCAGGGCCGCTCGCCTCTGGCCGGCAACGTGGAGCTGCCGCCTGGCTTCAACGACCCCGCTTTCATCAACTTGCTGCTCAGCAGCCCCGCCGCCTTAAGCAACGTCGCCGTCAGCGCCGGCGCCGTTCCCGCCGCGGCCGCCGCCGCCGCCTTGTCCGCTGCGGCCGCGGCGGCCGGCCTCACGCCGCCCATCGTCGTGTCCGCGCCCAGCGGACCCGTCGGCCCCACGGACCCGGCCGCTCGGGTAGGCGTTGAGCTGCGCGTCGAAGCCCCATTGGCACGTCGCGACGCCAGCCGGTTGCAGATGCGCCACGAGCAGATGCAGCGCCAGCTGCAAGAGCAGCGCTTCCTCATGCAGCAACAGCAGCAGCAGCACCGACAGGCCATGGAGGCGAGCAATGAGATGATGCGGTCAGTGACCGACCCCTTTGAGTTGGCGGCGCCGAATTGAGTTGGCTTGGCGTACACGTGTGTGCAATTTGCAGGCGGCTCCAAAATGACGGCATGCTTCAACAGTTTCGGCCGCCGGTGCCAGCTCCCACGCCGCTCGCTCAGCCGAGGCCGCCGCTCTGACCGCAAGCCTCGTGAGTCGCGACACCCGAGACCACGGCTGTGATCGAGTCCCTAACATACATACGTGTTACTCCCCGCTCTGTACAATGAGGTCATGATTTCTGTTTCGACGACCTGCCTGCCTGCCGATAGGCAACAAGAGCCATACTGGTATCGATATGTATCCCCCCCCGCCGCCGCGTCCGTTGTCCACATGTATTCGACGTGTCGCGTCGTAGTAGGCGGAATGCGCACTGCAGCCCGCACGTTGAGGTACTCGCTTCGCCGTTTTTTCGGTTGAGTCCTGTGCGAGAAAGAAAACGTTGATTGGCATGCGCGAATAATGAGCGCTCTTGTTGTTTTACAATTATGTAGCTTGCCATCTCCATGACGTCTTCCTGTTCGAGGCACGTAATCGGCCACGAGGGCCACCACTGGCGGATCTAGGATTTGCTGACAGAGGGGGGAGAAGGTCAATTTTGTTTCACCGCACAAACTACACTACTATGGAATAGACAAAAATGTCGCGATTTTTTAGGTTCCTTACGAGTCAAACGTGAGTTGGAAGGAAACCACAGCGCCGCAGGCAAAAATTTACGCTTTTGAGTGCCTTAATCGAAGGAAAACGTAAAATTTCCCCTTGTGCTCGCTCTTCGTGGCTTCTTCTCCCCCTGATCTCTCCCCCTCCTTCCCCCTAAATCTGAGCTGACAGGAGGGGGAGACCCCCCTCTCCCCCCCGTCTGGATCCGCTAGTGAGGGCCACCAAAGTCATTCGGAAGAACGCCATCTGCAATCTGGGGCAGCAGGAGATAATCCATTAACAGGGAAGAAATCCTCGTCAGTGGATCCACCAAGAAGTGAACCCAGCACCGTGCGCTTAGAGGCCGATTCGTGAGCCCAAATGACAAGCTCAGTGGGATGGGCTGGGTTGTTGGCGTTCTCGCGCTGCACGTCTGCTCGGCCGGCACCGCGCAGAAGGTGAGCAGCGGCGCCGGCGCTGTGCGTCGGAAGTGGACTGGAACGGCGCTGAAATGACAGCAGGAAGCGGCCCCGGCCAATTTGTGGCCGCTATTGGCACGCTATTTGCCCATTTCTGACGGCGACGGCGGCTCGACAGCATGACGCGCGTCGTCTCGGCGCCACTGCCGTCGTCCGTCGCCTCATTGGATTCCCGTAGCAGTTATGACTCCAAAAAAGAGCACCGTTGTGCGGACCAAAGAAATACTGGTGGTAGGTTCGCGGCGTGTATGTGTGTGTGTGTGTGCGTGCCTTAGCAAACGAGATGGGATGTCAGGCACCTCGGTGTCGCGCAACGATTGTCTCGTCACTCTTGTGGGAGTTTGTGTCTGTCCTGCTGACACTGACAGCTGACGCCCGCGCTGCACACGCAGGGGGACGGCGAAGGGGGTCGGTGGCGCGCGGTGCTGCCCCACGTGGCGCTGGTGGCCGTGCTGGCCGCCTACCTGCTGCTGGGCGGCCTCGCCTTCTTCCTCATTGAGGCGCCGCACGAACAACGCGTCAGAGCCTACTTGAGCAGGCGTGTCATGGAAGCCCAGCTCAGCACACTCAACGCCATCTACGACCATCTCACAAGGCAAGTCGACTGACGTTTGTTTGTGTTTTTTGATTCTTTGATTGATCGACCACCACGTTGTTTGATTGATCAATCAACTCACGTGATCTATACTAATAGTCTAATGTAGTGACGTCTACTGTACTTTCATAATATTTCCAACTTCTATAAATTTGCATAGGATTTTTTTTATTTTCAGCAGTGCGACCAGTGAGGTCGAGCTGCAGTCTTACTTTCTTGAGCGTATACAGAGCTATGAGAAGGAACTGTTCGAAACGTTTGAAGAGCCATACGGGTCAGCACATTATGAGCAGCGCTCGTGGACCTTCTGGAGGTCGCTACTCTTTGCTGTCACAACACTGACTACTGTAGGTGAGAAAAAAGCAACCCGAATCGCCGTGCTTCACGTTCAGTACATTCTACTGTATGCAAATTTTGGAGCTCATCGGCATCTGTCGAACAAAAAGTGTAAATCAGCTGAATTTTATTGTTTTTACAAAAATTAGACTTTCAAGCTGGCTTTAACCACAATCAAAGATAGACAAAGCAGAGTAGAAACGATAAATCACTCTTTAAAGGTCTTGAAATATACATGTTTTCGACGAGCAAAAAAAATTGCAGCAAATTGAAAAGCCATACTGTAACTATCCAAAGCATCCCTTCAGAGAATGAATGTACTGTAGTGAAGATCTAATAGCGTACACTACACTACACTGACAAACCACCAATATGCTTGACATAAGATTAAGGTTGCACGCTGACGCGTACACGCTCATTTCGCGTTGTTGAGGATATGGACAGACGGCACCGGTAACAAAGGCTGGCAGGTTGTTGTGCATCATTTATGGATTGATCGGTATACCGTTGATTCTTGTCACGTTGGCTGATTTGAGCAAGTTCTTTTCAACTGGCTTTGCAAGGTTCGCGACTTGTTTTTTTAAGATATGTCGATGCGCTAACACGGCACTCTGTTCAAGGCTGTGGCGCCAATGCCGACCAGCAAGGGGACAATGGAAACGCACCAGTGATCACCGAACCGACGCAGAGGAGATTGCCGACGCGCTTCAGGTGTCTCAATCTTCAGGCCCGTACGCAGACGCAGGCACGCTGCTTCTCGTTGCAGGTGGACAGGCCGAATGTGCCGACATGCGTGGTCTTCGTGCTGCTGATTCTCTACCCCGTGCTGTCTGCGTTCCTAATGGCGCTCGTCGAGGGCTGGTCCTACGCCGAGGCGTTCTACTTCTGCTTCGTCTCCGTCTTCACCATCGGTGCGTGTCGCCCTTGCGCCGCTCCATCTCCGCTATCCCACGTCAGGCTGACTGCTCTCAGGATTCGGCGACTACTCGCCCTCGAGCGAGTCTTACTACGCACTGACGATGCTCTTCATCATCTTCGGCCTCATCGTCACGACCATGTGCGTCGACATCGTCGCCGGGCACGTCATCTCCGAGGTGCGCTGCGCTCGAACGCCTCGTCTTCGCCGGCGCGCGTGCGGCGCACATGGCGCCGAGTCAACGCAGGTCCACTACTTCGGCCGACAGTTCGGCGCGGCCAGGCAGCTGGCGAAGGCGACGCTCGACAACGTCGCCGGACAGGTCGCCACCAAATTCAAGACGCTCTACTCGCTCCGACTGGGTGTTCTCCAGGTGCGCATTCGAGCTGTCGGACGAAGCGCGCCAAAGTGTGGCCGTACACAGAATATGCTGACGACGGCAAACATCGGCGCCACGGGGCTCATGTCCGAGCGACGGGCGACATTGGCTTTTGTCCCCTCCGAGCAGCGATTCTTCTTCTTCGCCGACGAGGAGGGCGGCGCTGCGGAGCTGCCGGCCAACGACCCTCCTGACGTGGCCGCCGCTGACGCCGCCTTCGCTATGGCCGCGTTCGATGACGACGCCGACTTGATGTAGCTCCGCTGTTGGTTGCGAATGGCGACACGGCGGCGGCCGTCTTCTCGCGCAGCTTTGTTTAAAACTTGCGTTCCCATGTACAATGTACCGGTAGCGAGCACTCGGGCCGTCACGAGACACGGTCGTCGACGGCTGGCTGATTCGATCTAAGGCGGCATCGGTTTCGTTAGAACGCGCCACCGTTAGTTAGGAGGAGGACGCGCCAGCGTTCGCGAGGTGTCACAGCGCTCTCCGCCACGCCCAGAATTTCTTTGCCTGGAGAACAGAGTAGTGCAGCAGTACGTGCGTCATGAACGGTTGGCCAACTGGTGCGCAAGTGGCGTTGTTGGTCGTGTTGTTCGCGTCGACCGTGACAGCGAGAGGTTCGTTTGATTGTTTTTCTATTCGTCTACGCACGGTGTTCAGCATTACACGAGAGAACACGAAAGCGATGCACGATGAACACCAATGCAAAACAGAGCATACTTGAGTACCAAGCGCCGATATTGTGTACAGACATGCTTTTAAGCAGAAAACGATTACTTGAGTGCAAAGCCTGCCACCTGTTTACCTTGACTATCACGTGACTCACATTTTCATGAACTCAGCGGTTGTGTATGGTTGGGCGAGAAGGTTGCGCAAACTGGTTCAGCTTTCCGCTCGAAGCGCGGCCCACTGGAGAAGGGCATCGGAGTGTCGCAGGGCGGCGGCGTGGACCTGCGCAGCTTGTTCAGCCTCCTCAGCGGCGGCCGTGCCGTCGACCCGGACGTGGCAGGGGTGTCGACAGGCGAGCACTTGAACGTCGGCATCGAGCAGCCGGGCGTCAAGGCGGGAAGTCGGTCCTGCTTCATTGGCATCTGCGTCGAGGACGAAGCGGGAGGAGGCGTTCTCGACAGCGTCCGTTCCTCTCTGCTTCCCTCCCTCTCCATTGTGCCTGTGGCCCATGTCCGTGTTGCAGAATTTCCGCAATTTCGGCGGCAGCAAGGGCGGCAAAGTGTCGCTGCCGCTCGTCAAGGAGCTCCTCGGCGTCGACTTGGGCGACATCGGCCAAACAGAAGGCGTGAACGTCAACCCCTTTTCGGGCCAGATCGGCTCCAGTAAGCGGACCTTCCTGCCGTTCGGTATTTCCACCCAAGAAGGAGGCAGTGTTCACGTGCCTGGAATCGACGACTTCTTGTCGGGAGGGCGCAAGTGATTAGTGATCGACGTAAAATGACCCGCCGCACTGGTTGAAGGCGTAGACTGAGAGAAATTGTTTCGTCTCATTTCGCAGTGTTTTGGATTTTCCTCTAATTCCGTGCGAAAGTTTGTTTGCCGTTACTGCTGGTGGTTGGTGGTCATTGTCACATAGACAGAAAATGGACTTCAGAACGAACGCGTTCAGAACTGAAAACTGTAGTATGATGGCTTCGATTGATGCTCTCGATCAGGCCTACGTGTAACGCTACAAACTAATCAAACCAACAAGTTTTTTTTTGTAAAAAAATGTATCTCTTGCTAAACGAAAATGCATTTACAGCGACTGTGTAGTGTGTGGTTTGTGGATGTAGGCGCGCTGACCAGCAGCCATGCTATGTTCTATGGGCGGAGAAAAGACGCGCGAGAAGCAACCAAAGATTTACGCGTCATCAGTGACCGACAGGCGTCTACGCAAAAAAAGAGGAACGACGGACGAGCGTAGCTTTGTTCCTTGGCGTTTGTGCGAGCAAGGAAAGGAAAGGAGGGGAGGGAGGGGGCACAAAGAGACGACCGGATAGCCAAAATTGCGATTGCAATTCCTGAGCGGAACGGAGCTGGCGATAACTAAAGGGGCAGATCAGTAGCTGCCTCCGCCGAAGCCGCCCCGGCCGCCGCTGGAGAAACCCCCGCCACCGTAGCCGCCGCCGCCGTAGCCGCCGCCGCCACGGCCTCCGCCACTGTAGCCTCGGCCGTAACCGCCGCCGCCCCCGCCGTTGTAGCCGCCGCCTCCGCCGTTGTAGGCGCCGCCGCCGTCCCCGAAGCCGCCGCCACCGCCGCCGCGGAAACCGCCTCCGCCACCGTAGCCGCCGCCACCACCTCCGTAGCCGCCCCCTCCGCCACCTAAAGCGCAACATTGTCGCACCGAACATGAGGAGAGGGGCGCGGTGGGGGACAATCGAGTCAGCAGATCAGGCACCGAAGTTGTCGCGACGCTTGCCGCCCTGGACGACGCCTCCGCTGGAGTTGGTGATGTTGGCGGCCTGCAGGCCCTTCTGGCCCTCCTCGACGTCGAACTTGACCTGCTCGCCCTCTGCCAGCCCGTCGCCCGTCTGACTCGGCTGCGCGATGCGCGACTGTGAAAGCAAACGGCGCTGTAGCGAGCGACGGACGCGACGCGAGGCGAGGACGGCCTCAGGCGACGGACGTTGTGGGCGAAGACGTCGCTGCCGTCGTCGTCACGCGTGATGAAGCCGAAGCCCTTGTCCACGTTGAACCACTTCACGACGCCCGTCACTCCGCTCGCTGCAGCCAAACAAAACCATTCGACGCAGAAAGCCAAAAAAAGTTAACGCAAATCTACCGATCGACATCCTCAAGGAAGTTTTGGAATAAGTGGGCGAAAAAGGCGGCCGAAGACCCACGCAGCTGCTGCCAAACCTTTTAAAAGGGCAAGACTAAAAAAACCAGAAACGCCAAGAATGAAAACAGTAAAAATGATTGTCTAACGCAATGGACTGGCAAACTTTGAAAATATTTGCATACTTTTCTTTAACTATTTACATACTATTTTGGACGGTCTTACTGTACTGTGTGTTGCCTTGCTCGTACGATATAGCGGGCAGTTGCAAACATTGTTCAAATGTGCTTATATACAGCGTACCTGTATAAACGATGCCTGAAATGCTTGCTAATATAATTTTCTTGCAACATCTAGAATAACAGTCAAAGCAACATTTAAATGTGGAACAGGAATGACACGACGAACGAACGGACAGAAGCCAGTAACATGCACGTACTAAGTATGTATGTGCCTCGAGTTTCTTGCACAACGAGTCGAGCGAGACTAGCGAGCGAGGGAGAGAGTGAGAGCGAGGGGGGGTTGGCGGCCGTGCAGCAGGGGGAGTGGGCGTGGATCACTTGGGGCCGAGGTACATGGACTGGTCCTTCTTGCCGCCTTGCAGGGGAGGCGCTGAGGCGACGGGTCGGCTGGCGGCGGGCGGAGGAGGAGGAGCGGAGGAGGCGACGATGGCGGCGGCTCCGCGCGATCCCGGCCCGCCCATGTAGCCCTCGTTGAGGCCGCCCATCGCCGCGCCGCCCATGTACTCCTCGCGGCCGCCGGCGCCCGCCGGCCGGGCGAAGTAGTCGAGCCGCTGGCCGGCCACCGACGCGCCGCCGCTCGGCGCTGGCCCGCTGCTCTTCTGCATCGGCACGTACGCGCTCTTGTCCGCCATTCTTCTTCCTCTTCTTCTTCTTTTTCTTCTTCTTCTTTGTTTAAACAAAAGAAAATAAAACAAAATCAAAGGTAGCTAAAGTGTGTTCTCTCAAGCCCCGAAGGAGCTTTTAGCGCAACCCAGACCAGTCGCGGCACTTCCTTCTCGCACGCCCTGCGATCCTAACCCAAGTACAACAATCGCTCGTCCAGCCACATGTAACAAAACATTTTCATTTGGTTTCAATTTGTTCTTATTTTTGTTTTTGACTTCCGAAAGAAGAAAAGCGGAGATGGCGTCTCTTCCGCCGGGCGAGATCCTGACGCAGCCGCACGCGAAGCTGGTGTACAACGCGCCGTTCGCGGACAAGCACACGTACCACGTGGCGGTGCAGAACGACGGCAGCCGGCGCATCGGCTGGGCCATCAAGACGACGAACATGCAGCGGCTGTCCGTCGACCCGCCGGCCGGCTGCCTCGACCCCAAGGAGTCGGTGCTGCTGGCCGTCAGCTGCGAGGCGTTCGACTTCGCCTCCGCCGACACCAACAACGACCGCGTCACCGTCGAGTGGACCAACGCCCCGGAGGGCGCCGCCAAGCAGTTCCGCCGCGAGTGGTTCCAGGGCGACGGCATGGTCCGCCGCAAGAACATCCCCATCGAGTACAACCCCTGAGCGCCGTCGCACCTCCGTCTGCCGTCTCCGTCGTCCCCTCCCTCCCTCCCTCCCTCCCTCTCCTCCTACCTCGTCTCGCAGTGATTCAACGTCGCTCTCCGTGCACGTGCAACCAGCGGTTTTTCGAAAAACTGGTGACCTTACACTGTCCGCCAATACTGCAGCCTTACACTCGCGCAAACCGAAGAACAACCGGCGGATAAACCGAGAAAAACTAAATAACGTATAGAAACCATCTTCTGCGTGTTCTATAGGGCTCAGATGCGCGTATGGCAAAAATAAGGTCGGACGTTTAGTTGAGTAGTTGCATAAAATACTGCGCGATGATACGATAAAGTGTGAAAGTAGTATTAGACGCAGCACTTTAAAATTTGCATGTTTAAAGACAACTTCTAGATACCGTGTATGCAAAATTTACATGCCACATGCAAATATTGCGTGTATAGTAACTGTAATACGCTTGACACTCATTTCGGGAAAAGCTAAACCATTGTACCATTGTACCATTGTACGGACCTAAGCCTAAGCCTAGCGTAGGCCTAAGCCCAAGCATAAGCCTAAGCGTAAGCCTATGTCTAAGCCTAAGCCTAAACAAAAGCCTAAGCCTGAGCCTAAGCCTAAGCAAAGCCTAAAACTAAGAAAATGTTACCTTTTGGGCAGCTGTAGTGTTAGCAAACCATTGTACCATTGTCCATAAGCCTAAGAAATGCCTAAGCCTAAGCCTAAGCAATGCATAAGCCTAAGCCTACGCGAGGCATAAGCCTAAGCCTAAGCAAAGCCTTAGCCTGAGCCTAAGCGAGGCGCAAGCCTAAGAAAATAGGTATGTACAATGAAACAATGGTACAATGGTTTAGCTTTTGCCGGAATTCACTGCAGACAATCATGCACGCACGGTAGATGACAGCAGAGCACGCAATGCCGATCAGTGTCTTCAGCAGCTGCGGCAATATGGCAGCAAGAGTGCCAAAGAAAAGCAACAGACTTTCTTCAAAGCGCAGCGCGCAGAGCGAACCGAAGCAGAAGAGCAGAAGCCAGTAACATGCACGTACTAAGTATGTATGTGCCTCGAGTTTCTTGCACAACGAGTCGAGCGAGACTAGCGAGCGAGGGAGAGAGTGAGAGCGAGAGGGGTTGGCGGCCGTGCAGCAGGGGGAGTGGATCACTTGGGGCCGAGGTACATGGACTGGTCCTTCTTGCCGCCTTGCAGGGGAGGCGCTGAGGCGACGGGTCGGCTGGCGGCGGGCGGAGGAGGAGGAGCGGAGGAGGCGACGATGGCGGCGGCTCCGCGCGATCCCGGCCCGCCCATGTAGCCCTCGTTGAGGCCGCCCATCGCCGCGCCGCCCATGTACTCCTCGCGGCCGCCGGCGCCCGCCGGCCGGGCGAAGTAGTCGAGCCGCTGGCCGGCCACCGACGCGCCGCCGCTCGGCGCTGGCCCGCTGCTCTTCTGCATCGGCACGTACGCGCTCTTGTCCGCCATTCTTCTTCCTCTTCTTCTTCTTTTTTTCTTCTTCTTTGTTTAAACAAAAGAAAATAAAACAAAATCAAAGGTAGCTAAAGTGTGTTCTCTCAAGCCCCGAAGGAGCTTTTAGCGCAACCCAGACCAGTCGCGGCACTTCCTTCTCGCACGCCCTGCGATCCTAACCCAAGTACAACAATCGCTCGTCCAGCCACATGTAACAAAACATTTTCATTTGGTTTCAATTTGTTCTTATTTTTGTTTTTGACTTCCGAAAGAAGAAAAGCGGAGATGGCGTCTCTTCCGCCGGGCGAGATCCTGACGCAGCCGCACGCGAAGCTGGTGTACAACGCGCCGTTCGCGGACAAGCACACGTACCACGTGGCGGTGCAGAACGACGGCAGCCGGCGCATCGGCTGGGCCATCAAGACGACGAACATGCAGCGGCTGTCCGTCGACCCGCCGGCCGGCTGCCTCGACCCCAAGGAGTCGGTGCTGCTGGCCGTCAGCTGCGAGGCGTTCGACTTCGCCTCCGCCGACACCAACAACGACCGCGTCACCGTCGAGTGGACCAACGCCCCGGAGGGCGCCGCCAAGCAGTTCCGCCGCGAGTGGTTCCAGGGCGACGGCATGGTCCGCCGCAAGAACATCCCCATCGAGTACAACCCCTGAGCGCCGTCGCACCTCCGTCTGCCGTCTCCGTCGTCCCCTCCCTCCCTCCCTCCCTCCCTCTCCTCCTACCTCGTCTCGCAGTGATTCAACGTCGCTCTCCGTGCACGTGCAACCAGCGGTTTTTCGAAAAACTGGTGACCTTACACTGTCCGCCAATACTGCAGCCTTACACTCGCGCAAACCGAAGAACAACCGGCGGATAAACCGAGAAAAACTAAATAACGTATAGAAACCATCTTCTGCGTGTTCTATAGGGCTCAGATGCGCGTATGGCAAAAATAAGGTCGGACGTTTAGTTGAGTAGTTGCATAAAATACTGCGCGATGATACGATAAAGTGTGAAAGTAGTATTAGGAAAATTTGGGGGAAGGGGAATGGTTCGAGAGGAAGCTGAGAGAGAGTGAGGGGTCGGTGAAAGGGGGGGGCGGGGGGGGGTTGTGATTGGGTTGGTGGGGAGGGTTAGAGGGGTCACGGCGGGAAAGTATTTTTGGGGGTGTCAGAGTATTTTGATTTAATGAGAACAATTGTATGAGGGTTGGTGGTGTTTGGAGGTTTGTTGTGGGGGGAGAAGGCTTGAATGGGTGTATTAATTTTTTATTCTTGAGAGGAACAGAGTGTGGTTGGTTTTAGTTATTGGTGGAGGGGGGGTTTTAGGGGGTGTAGGTGTGTCGAAAATGAAAAAGTGAAATGTGTTTGTATGTTTATAATGTTTTAGTCTTGTGTGTATAATGTTTTAGTGGTCATGTGTTTATTTATAATTTTTTTGGGTTGCTTAGTTTTCCTTTTTTGTTGTTTTTAGGTTTTGATTAATTAGTTTCACGCTGGTGGGAGGGCCCAGGGGGGTTCCTAGAGAGAGGGTTTTTGAGGGGTGGGGGGGGGGGGATTTGTGGGGGGGGGGGGAGGGTGATAGGAAGGAAGTTAGTTTTACCTTCTTGAGAGTTCGAGTGTGGTGGGGGTCGCGCTCAGCCCGCCCAGTTTGGGTCTGGGTGGGCAATGTGGGGCGTGGGTGGGGGTGCGGGTTGGGTGTGTTGGGCGGTGGTGTCGTTTGTTGTGGGGTGGGTGTGGTTGGGGGTGGGTGGGGGGGGGTTTGGTGGTCGGGTTGGTGGGGGGGGGGGTGGTGGTGTGGTGGGGGGTGGTGGGTGGGGTGGGGGGTGCGTGTTTTTGGTGGGGGGGTGTTTGTGGTGAGAGGAGGGGAATTAATTAAAGAAGAATGGGGTGGGGGGGGGGGGGGGGGGATGTGGTTTTTAGGGGGGGGGGGACCTTTTTGTGGAAAGGTTGATTAGTTGGGGTTAGGTTTGGTTTTTTTGATAGATGTTTGCAGTTTGAAAAAAAATAAAATAATTTTTTGAGTGGTTATTTAGTAAACATCTGTCCGGATTGAGGTTTTTTTGTTTTGATTTGTTTTTCGCGCAATTTGTTATTTAGGGTTTTAGTTTGTGGTTGGGTATTTGGTAAGTGAGAGAGTTCGACCCGCTTATCTAGTTGTGTAGTTATATTATGTGAGTGCAGCCAGAAGTGGGTGTGTGTGGGAGGGGGGTGGAGTTGGGTAGGGTGGGGTTCGATGAAGTGGGTTGGGGAGGGAGGGTGGGTTTCGGGGTTGGGGGTCGTGGGGTCTGAGCGCTAGGTGGAAGGTGGGTGGTTGTTGTTTCTTTATGTGGGGTGTGGATCTGAGGTTTGGGGGGAGCAGCCTTTTTAGTGGGGGAGTGAGGTAGGGTTGTGGGAGGGTCATAGGTGAGTGGGGTTTGTTTAGATTTGTTGGTTGAGGGGAGTCGTGGGGCGTCAGGGTTCGGAGAGAGTCTCGCTCCTGGAGGGTTTTTACCATCGCGTGACTTTGAAGAGGAGGGGAGAAGTTCAGAGTGGAGGGAGGCCCGACATGGAGTGTCTTAGGTGTCGAAAGTGACGAGCGGGAGAGGGGAGGTCATTCTTGTTACAGCGAAGGCGAGATGACTCTGGTCTGATTCTGCGCTCGCATATTGCGAGGAGTCATAAAGAGTTGAAGAGGCGCACGTTTGGCAGTAGGAAGCTCAAGGATGGCTCAGAGAGTGAATCAAGATGGTCGGCAGAGTTAGAAGATACGGCACACTGCTTACTCCGGCTTGGACATCTTTTGTCGAAAGATGATTGGAGGAGGTTCCTCTTCAGCAGGAAGGTGTCCTCTCGAGATGGGTTTGGGAGGCAGAGAGGAGTTTTTCTGGATGTCCGAAGGGTAAGAGAAGAGCGTCGGGTCTGAGGCCCGTCGAGTAGTGTGATGGCGATAGCTTAGTGAGAGATCGTGACAGATCTCTCGAGGGGGGGGAGTGCTGCTGCAAAGATGAGCAGAGAGGGCGCCGCGCGAGACGCGACAAAGAAGACGGTGCAGAGGGAAGCGAGAATCAAGGGAGATGGCGTCGCAGCGAGGAGGAGAGGATCAAGGGGCGAGCGCAGCTGCCGTCGTCCCGTCTACGTCCCGCGCTCATCAACGGGAGAACGGCGCCGCTACACGACAGAGACAAACCGGACGTCGTGAACTACCCTTAGATGTCCCGAGGAGGAGTGTTGAAGTATAGTATTACGGTGACATACGACGTACTTAGATGCTGCGCATACCCGCCTTACGTCTAGTGTGCGTCCGTTAGTGTTACAAAACTCTTATGGTGAACTTATTTACTCACAAGACTATAGCGCACAAAATTTTGGCAAAAAAACGACTATGTCCAAAAAACGGGGAAATCGGCCATAACTCAACACTGGTAGGACCTAGAGGCAAATGCTTTGCATTTGAAAATGCCTCATGGGTCGCGCTTACACGCCAAGTTTCAGGCCAATCGCTCTTGGCGTTCGCGAGCGGCGCTCCAAAAAAGTGGCAGAGAACATGAAAAAAAGACGCGTTTGCGAAACATTTTTGACTACTACCCCATTCAGTAAAACAAGGAAACGCGTTATGCGCGTTCGATCCCCAGAAGAAGGCGGTTTATTTGAGCCATAACGCGCCGAAATCCGTTCAGGCAATCAAAAGTTATAGGCGATCGAAATTTCAAAAACCCGCATTCAGAAGTCGTCACATATTAGGGTTGTACGCTGACGCGTACACCCTGATTAGACGCAGCACTTTAAAATTTGCATGTTTAAAGACAACTTCTAGATACCGTGTACGCAAAATTTACATGCCACATGCAAATATTGCGTGTATAGTAACTGTAATACGCTTGACACTCATTTCGGGAAAAGCTAAACCATTGTACCATTGTACCATTGTACGGACCTAAGCCTAAGCCTAGCGTAGGCCTAAGCCCAAGCATAAGCCTAAGCGTAAGCCTATGTCTAAGCCTAAGCCTAAGCAAAAGCCTAAGCCTGAGCCTAAGCCTAAGCAAAGCCTAAAACTAAGAAAATGTTACCTTTTGGGCAGCTGTAGTGTTAGCAAACCATTGTACCATTGTCCATAAGCCTAAGAAATGCCTAAGCATAAGCCTAAGCAATGCATAAGCCTAAGCCTACGCGAGGCATAAGCCTAAGCCTAAGCAAAGCCTTAGCCTGAGCCTAAGCGAGGCGCAAGCCTAAGAAAATAGGTATGTACAATGAAACAATGGTACAATGGTTTAGCTTTTGCCGGAATTCACTGCAGACAATCATGCACGCACGGTAGATGACAGCAGAGCACGCAATGCCGATCAGTGTCTTCAGCAGCTGCGGCAATATGGCAGCAAGAGTGCCAAAGAAAAGCAACAGACTTTCTTCAAAGCGCAGCGCGCAGAGCGAACCGAAGCAGAAGAGCAGAAGCCAGTAACATGCACGTACTAAGTATGTATGTGCCTCGAGTTTCTTGCACAACGAGTCGAGCGAGACTAGCGAGCGAGGGAGAGAGTGAGAGCGAGAGGGGTTGGCGGCCGTGCAGCAGGGGGAGTGGATCACTTGGGGCCGAGGTACATGGACTGGTCCTTCTTGCCGCCTTGCAGGGGAGGCGCTGAGGCGACGGGTCGGCTGGCGGCGGGCGGAGGAGGAGGAGCGGAGGAGGCGACGATGGCGGCGGCTCCGCGCGATCCCGGCCCGCCCATGTAGCCCTCGTTGAGGCCGCCCATCGCCGCGCCGCCCATGTACTCCTCGCGGCCGCCGGCGCCCGCCGGCCGGGCGAAGTAGTCGAGCCGCTGGCCGGCCACCGACGCGCCGCCGCTCGGCGCTGGCCCGCTGCTCTTCTGCATCGGCACGTACGCGCTCTTGTCCGCCATTCTTCTTCCTCTTCTTCTTCTTTTTCTTCTTCTTTGTTTAAACAAAAGAAAATAAAACAAAATCAAAGGTAGCTAAAGTGTGTTCTCTCAAGCCCCGAAGGAGCTTTTAGCGCAACCCAGACCAGTCGCGGCACTTCCTTCTCGCACGCCCTGCGATCCTAACCCAAGTACAACAATCGCTCGTCCAGCCACATGTAACAAAACATTTTCATTTGGTTTCAATTTGTTCTTATTTTTGTTTTTGACTTCCGAAAGAAGAAAAGCGGAGATGGCGTCTCTTCCGCCGGGCGAGATCCTGACGCAGCCGCACGCGAAGCTGGTGTACAACGCGCCGTTCGCGGACAAGCACACGTACCACGTGGCGGTGCAGAACGACGGCAGCCGGCGCATCGGCTGGGCCATCAAGACGACGAACATGCAGCGGCTGTCCGTCGACCCGCCGGCCGGCTGCCTCGACCCCAAGGAGTCGGTGCTGCTGGCCGTCAGCTGCGAGGCGTTCGACTTCGCCTCCGCCGACACCAACAACGACCGCGTCACCGTCGAGTGGACCAACGCCCCGGAGGGCGCCGCCAAGCAGTTCCGCCGCGAGTGGTTCCAGGGCGACGGCATGGTCCGCCGCAAGAACATCCCCATCGAGTACAACCCCTGAGCGCCGTCGCACCTCCGTCTGCCGTCTCCGTCGTCCCCTCCCTCCCTCCCTCCCTCTCCTCCTACCTCGTCTCGCAGTGATTCAACGTCGCTCTCCGTGCACGTGCAACCAGCGGTTTTTCGAAAAACTGGTGACCTTACACTGTCCGCCAATACTGCAGCCTTACACTCGCGCAAACCGAAGAACAACCGGCGGATAAACCGAGAAAAACTAAATAACGTATAGAAACCATCTTCTGCGTGTTCTATAGGGCTCAGATGCGCGTATGGCAAAAATAAGGTCGGACGTTTAGTTGAGTAGTTGCATAAAATACTGCGCGATGATACGATAAAGTGTGAAAGTAGTATTAGACGCAGCACTTTAAAATTTGCATGTTTAAAGACAACTTCTAGATACCGTGTATGCAAAATTTACATGCCACATGCAAATATTGCGTGTATAGTAACTGTAATACGCTTGACACTGGAATTCACTGCAGACAATCATGCACGCACGGTAGATGACAGCAGAGCACGCAATGCCGATCAGTGTCTTCAGCAGCTGCGGCAATATGGCAGCAAGAGTGCCAAAGAAAAGCAACAGACTTTCTTCAAAGCGCAGCGCGCAGAGCGAACCGAAGCAGAAGAGCAGAAGCCAGTAACATGCACGTACTAAGTATGTATGTGCCTCGAGTTTCTTGCACAACGAGTCGAGCGAGACTAGCGAGCGAGGGAGAGAGTGAGAGCGAGAGGGGTTGGCGGCCGTGCAGCAGGGGGAGTGGATCACTTGGGGCCGAGGTACATGGACTGGTCCTTCTTGCCGCCTTGCAGGGGAGGCGCTGAGGCGACGGGTCGGCTGGCGGCGGGCGGAGGAGGAGGAGCGGAGGAGGCGACGATGGCGGCGGCTCCGCGCGATCCCGGCCCGCCCATGTAGCCCTCGTTGAGGCCGCCCATCGCCGCGCCGCCCATGTACTCCTCGCGGCCGCCGGCGCCCGCCGGCCGGGCGAAGTAGTCGAGCCGCTGGCCGGCCACCGACGCGCCGCCGCTCGGCGCTGGCCCGCTGCTCTTCTGCATCGGCACGTACGCGCTCTTGTCCGCCATTCTTCTTCCTCTTCTTCTTCTTTTTCTTCTTCTTCTTTGTTTAAACAAAAGAAAATAAAACAAAATCAAAGGTAGCTAAAGTGTGTTCTCTCAAGCCCCGAAGGAGCTTTTAGCGCAACCCAGACCAGTCGCGGCACTTCCTTCTCGCACGCCCTGCGATCCTAACCCAAGTACAACAATCGCTCGTCCAGCCACATGTAACAAAACATTTTCATTTGGTTTCAATTTGTTCTTATTTTTGTTTTTGACTTCCGAAAGAAGAAAAGCGGAGATGGCGTCTCTTCCGCCGGGCGAGATCCTGACGCAGCCGCACGCGAAGCTGGTGTACAACGCGCCGTTCGCGGACAAGCACACGTACCACGTGGCGGTGCAGAACGACGGCAGCCGGCGCATCGGCTGGGCCATCAAGACGACGAACATGCAGCGGCTGTCCGTCGACCCGCCGGCCGGCTGCCTCGACCCCAAGGAGTCGGTGCTGCTGGCCGTCAGCTGCGAGGCGTTCGACTACGCCTCCGCCGACACCAACAACGACCGCGTCACCGTCGAGTGGACCAACGCCCCGGAGGGCGCCGCCAAGCAGTTCCGCCGCGAGTGGTTCCAGGGCGACGGCATGGTCCGCCGCAAGAACATCCCCATCGAGTACAACCCCTGAGCGCCGTCGCACCTCCGTCTGCCGTCTCCGTCGTCCCCTCCCTCCCTCCCTCCCTCTCCTCCTATCTCGTCTCCCAGTGATTCAACCTCGCTCTCCGTGCACGTGCAACCAGCGGTTTTTCGAAAAACTGGTGACCTTACACTGTCCGCCAATACTGCAGCCTTACACTCGCGCAAACCGAAGAACAACCGGCGGATAAACCGAGAAAAACTAAATAACGTATAGAAACCATCTTCTGCGTGTTCTATAGGGCTCAGATGCGCGTATGGCAAAAATAAGGTCGGACGTTTAGTTGAGTAGTTGCATAAAATACTGCGCGATGATACGATAAAGTGTGAAAGTAGTATTAGACGCAGCACTTTAAAATTTGCATGTTTAAAGACAACTTCTAGATACCGTGTATGCAAAATTTACATGCCACATGCAAATATTGCGTGTATAGTAACTGTAATACGCTTGACACTGGAATTCACTGCAGACAATCATGCACGCACGGTAGATGACAGCAGAGCACGCAATGCCGATCAGTGTCTTCAGCAGCTGCGGCAATATGGCAGCAAGAGTGCCAAAGAAAAGCAACAGACTTTCTTCAAAGCGCAGCGCGCAGAGCGAACCGAAGCAGAAGAGCAGAAGCCAGTAACATGCACGTACTAAGTATGTATGTGCCTCGAGTTTCTTGCACAACGAGTCGAGCGAGACTAGCGAGCGAGGGAGAGAGTGAGAGCGAGAGGGGTTGGCGGCCGTGCAGCAGGGGGAGTGGATCACTTGGGGCCGAGGTACATGGACTGGTCCTTCTTGCCGCCTTGCAGGGGAGGCGCTGAGGCGACGGGTCGGCTGGCGGCGGGCGGAGGAGGAGGAGCGGAGGAGGCGACGATGGCGGCGGCTCCGCGCGATCCCGGCCCGCCCATGTAGCCCTCGTTGAGGCCGCCCATCGCCGCGCCGCCCATGTACTCCTCGCGGCCGCCGGCGCCCGCCGGCCGGGCGAAGTAGTCGAGCCGCTGGCCGGCCACCGACGCGCCGCCGCTCGGCGCTGGCCCGCTGCTCTTCTGCATCGGCACGTACGCGCTCTTGTCCGCCATTCTTCTTCCTCTTCTTCTTCTTTTTCTTCTTCTTCTTTGTTTAAACAAAAGAAAATAAAACAAAATCAAAGGTAGCTAAAGTGTGTTCTCTCAAGCCCCGAAGGAGCTTTTAGCGCAACCCAGACCAGTCGCGGCACTTCCTTCTCGCACGCCCTGCGATCCTAACCCAAGTACAACAATCGCTCGTCCAGCCACATGTAACAAAACATTTTCATTTGGTTTCAATTTGTTCTTATTTTTGTTTTTGACTTCCGAAAGAAGAAAAGCGGAGATGGCGTCTCTTCCGCCGGGCGAGATCCTGACGCAGCCGCACGCGAAGCTGGTGTACAACGCGCCGTTCGCGGACAAGCACACGTACCACGTGGCGGTGCAGAACGACGGCAGCCGGCGCATCGGCTGGGCCATCAAGACGACGAACATGCAGCGGCTGTCCGTCGACCCGCCGGCCGGCTGCCTCGACCCCAAGGAGTCGGTGCTGCTGGCCGTCAGCTGCGAGGCGTTCGACTTCGCCTCCGCCGACACCAACAACGACCGCGTCACCGTCGAGTGGACCAACGCCCCGGAGGGCGCCGCCAAGCAGTTCCGCCGCGAGTGGTTCCAGGGCGACGGCATGGTCCGCCGCAAGAACATCCCCATCGAGTACAACCCCTGAGCGCCGTCGCACCTCCGTCTGCCGTCTCCGTCGTCCCCTCCCTCCCTCCCTCCCTCTCCTCCTATCTCGTCTCCCAGTGATTCAACCTCGCTCTCCGTGCACGTGCAACCAGCGGTGTTTTCGAAAAACCAGTGACCTTACACTGTCAGCCAACACTGCATCCTTACACTCGCGCAAACCGAAGAACAACCGGCGGATACACCGAGAAAAACTAAATACCGTATAGAAACCATCTTCTGCATGCTCTATTTATAGGGCTCAGTCGAAAAGATGCGCGTTTGGCAAAAATAAGGTCGGACGTTTAGTTGAGTAGTTGCGCGATACGATAAAATGTGAAAGTAGTATTAGACGCAGCACTTTAAAATTTGCATGTTTAAATATAACTTCTAGATACCGTGTATGCAAAATTTACATGCCACATGCAAATATTGCAGGTAGCTTTTGTAATAGTAACTGTAATACGCTCGACACTCATTTCGGGAAAGGCTAACCTTTTCCATTTTCCATGTCGGACCAGCCAGCCTAGCAGGCCTAAGCCCAAGCAAAGCCAAGCGAAGCCTAGTCTAAGCCTAAGCCAAGCAAAAGCCAAGCCGAGCCTAAGCCTAAGCAAAGCCTAAAACTAAGAAAGTTACCTTTGGGCAGCTTAGGTTGCAACCCTGTCCCTGTCCCTAAGCCCAGAAATGTCCACCCGCACCCCCCCGCGGGACCCCCAAACCCTTCCCGGCCCGGGGGGGCACCCCAGAAAATAGATGTTACACTAAACACTGGGCAGTGGAATTCACTGCAGACAATCATGCACGCACTCTAGATGACAGCAGAGCACGCAATGCCGATCAGTGTCTTCAGCAGCTGCGGCAATATGGCAGCAATTGTGCCAAAGCAAAACAACAGACTTTCTCTAAAGCGCAACGTGCAGAGCGAACCGGCAGAAGCCAGTAACATGTATGAACGTGCTAAGTATGTATGTGCCTCGAGTTTCTTGCACCACGAGTCGAGCGAGACTAGCGAGCGAGCGAGGGAGAGAGTGAGAGCGAGAGGGGTTGGCGGCCGTGCAGCAGGGGGAGTGGGCGTGGATCACTTGGGGCCGAGGTACATGGACTGGTCCTTCTTGCCGCCTTGCAGGGGAGGCGCTGAGGCGGCGGGTCGGCTGGCGGCGGGCGGAGGAGGAGGAGGAGCGGAGGAGGCGACGATGGCGGCGGCTCCGCGCGATCCCGGCCCGCCCATGTAGCCCTCGTTGAGGCCGCCCATCGCCGCGCCGCCCATGTACTCCTCGCGGCCGCCGGCGCCCGCCGGCCGGGCGAAGTAGT